>JALPQD010000105.1:707500-812500 GCA_023101885.1 Typhlomys cinereus | reverse complement strand
ATTTGATTTAGATTTGATCAATGAATTATTTTTGCAAGCGGACATATTTATCTTTTTATAAGAATTCTGAAATGCTCACTTTATCTCACACATTTATGTTAAAAACGTCATGTCATCAGAGCCTGTTGTTTTTGTTGGGCATATTAAAAATGTCATAGCAATCTCAATTTGCTGATGGATTTAGTTTTCTTTATAAAAGATATTATGAACCTTTCTTTGTAGCATGCCAAGTATTTTTTTTTAATCATTAATCTAAGCAGTATAAAGATTAAGTCTCCTGCACCCTTACTTCCGGCTTCCTATATGGTCATTGTTGTTTCTCCATCCTAAGACAGTTCTAGGCAGGGAGAATTGTATGTTGCTTAGGCTAAGGCTGGGCTGTTAGCTAAATTAAGCCATTGTGACTCAAAATCCTCCTTTAATAAGGTTCATGCTGTCTACAACTTCATCATTTTCTGCTGAATGATAATTACTTTATTCAATCATGTTCAAGGTTTTAGTGAAAGCTAGCATTGATTGATTAACTTCAATTACCATGCTTACATTTGCATAGATAAAAACTGCTTTTCAATTTGTGAGTGGCACGCCAGTGGAAACCCTGCGCTGATATTTGCATTTCAATGCGAACAGTGAAGAATAAAGGTGGAAGAGAGGTCTGATCAGTGCTAAGCCCTTTCCGCTTCAGTGCTTAAGCATTTTTCCATAAACACTCTTGTTATGATGTTAGTTTGTTCAAACCACTCTGAGGTAACTGATGGAGGCTCCTGTTTACAAGCTTTCCTGACAATTGAGCGGTATGGATTAGGGGGAAAGGACTCCCGCAGTAGCTTGCAGGCCAGCCACGGAGTTAAAGAATGAAATC
Organism: Typhlomys cinereus; assembly: GCA_023101885.1. Lineage (NCBI taxonomy): Eukaryota > Metazoa > Chordata > Mammalia > Rodentia > Platacanthomyidae > Typhlomys > Typhlomys cinereus. The sequence continues at coordinate 811,638 of JALPQD010000105.1, read as the reverse complement.
CCCTGTCATCTGTGACCGTAGCTTCCACATGCTGGCAGTGGCTTTGGCCAGCCACTGCCTGGAAGTGACTGTCCTAACCTGGCCTGGCCCTCACCAGCCACTGCTTGTCTTTGGATAGTGTGCTGGTGTAGGAGCCTGTCCTTAGTCCATCTTTCTGTTCAATCCCAAAGGAGGGATCAAAGTGTTTGAAACAAGTCCTTTCATTCTTACTAAATAGGCCCACAATAAACACTGAACTTGTACTTGGTTTACCAGCTGTTACCTGTCACCTCTACCTTGCGTAATCAGGTCAGCATCTGGCTAAGGTAAACCTACCCTGTTTTCGTTTCCTAGCAGTATTTCAGAGATGTAGTGATTCACTGTAGGGTTCTTAGCCGATTCAGCATATTCTAGATAAATAAGAGGCAGTTATTCTTGAATAAACTCTGAAGTGTTTGGTCTTTATAAAACCACAATGGCACCTGACCAGAGAAATGTTTCTCAAATTAACTTGAAACTCTTCTTTTTCTTTTAAGATAGGCCATTTAGGGAGGACCTGACTGATATAAAGCTCACTATCCCTCCATGAAAGTTAATATTTCAGTTCTAAAAAAGTTTTACTTATGATACTTGGTGTATCTTTTTGATTATGACATCTTTAAAAGCTAAAGCCACAATTTCCATGATGTTTTTATTTAGGGTTAGATAGGCTTCCTTGAAAGGGTAGCTTCAATCTTTAGATATTTAGGAAAAGTAAATAAATCTATTGAAAAGACACAAGCAAATTCAACTGAAGAATTGGCATGGACTTCAAACTTCTGTTCAGCAAACTCTAACATGCATACAGAATTACTTGTACAATTAAAAAACATAATGCATGCATTTTTTAAAAAATGTTATTTATTTATTTGAGAGAGAGAGAGAGAGAGAGCACACTTGCATGCTGGCTTGTGAGTGGAGTTCAATGGACAGCTTTCAGAAGTCAGTTTTCTCTTCCACAACATGGATTCTGAAGATCAAACTCAGGTCAACAGGTTTTCAAATAGGCTTATCCATCTTACCAGACTGCATGTGTTGTTTTTTCCATAATGAGGATCCAAATCATTTGAAGGCCAAATTCTGTATTCTGTATTGTTTTACAAAAATTCCATCTCTGTCAAAAAAAAAAATAACTCTGAGACCTCATGTAATTTGTAAAGAACACCCAGAAAGGGGATGAAATATCATATTTTCCCCAAGTTTTACTGGACATGTTTAAGTCCAATCTGATGTTACATAAATATTCTTAAGTTAGAATGTATATTATTATACTGAATCAGTCCTCTACCTGAAGTACCAAGAAGTTCAGCTGTGCTGTAGTCTTGAAGATTGAACGTATGCATCTGATAGGGGCTCCTGTTGTAACCGGACAGCCTACTTCTTCCAAGACCACTGCCATTGATGCTCATTTTCATTATTGTTGATGACTCACAATATCAACTGAGTGAGACTTCAAAGGTATAAATATCTACAATTAGCCCAGGGAATGTTGAATAAATGAATGGATAGACCACTGCTTTGTGAGTTAGCTCAGATGGTACAGAGTTATGTCAATACTTTTTGCAATAAAAATTAGTCATTAAATTTCTGTGGAATTCACAGGGAATTAGAAGATAGAGAATAAGAAAGCAATATTTGGATGGAACTTGTGAACAAAGGATTTTGTATTTAAACTGGAGTTGCTTTATGCTGTTTCTTGGAAAAATAAGGATAGACATGATGATAGAAGAATAAAAAACTAAGAGGTTTCACTAAAGAAAAAGAACTTATGGCAAGGAAACAAATTGGAGAAAAATCCAAAATTCTCAAATATAATGGCCGAGATGCTCCATCCATTTAAACAGTTTGGTCTGAAATATCCACTGAAATGTATGGAACTTTCTTTGTAGTTAGTTTTGTAACTGGCATGTGAGTGAATGTTATTTTGAAAAGTTAATTTTAGTTAGGTTGGATAATTAAGTGTAGAAAATGAAGCAGCCTTGAAAGTTAGTAAATTGTTTTGTGAAATCGGCACATGACATACACCAGCATAATAGAAGGCAAAACAGATTATCTAAAGATTGAAGTGGCTCAAATGAATCAGTAGGAACCATTTTTACAAGCTTAAAACTCCATCTTGGTGGATGTGAACAAATCACAGTTGTCCAATATTTGTTAGTTTGACGAAATAGTGCCCAAATCAAGTCAATAATTTAGGATTGTATTAATATTACCCTGAAAGCAGTTACTTATCTTGTGAGAATCAATTGCCATTTTTCCATAAATCTTTGCTCTCTACTTTTTAACATTTGAAGACATGTTTGTATGCCCTTGAGGAAGCACATCTTTATGTCTGGTTTGGCTACAGGATGCCCTTCACATCAGTTTTGCTTCTTAGTCTTCCTTCCTTCCTTCCTTCCTTCCTTCCTTCCTTCCTTCCTTCCTTCCTTCCTTCCTTCCTTCCTTCCTTCCTTCCTTCCTTCCTTCCCTCCCTCCCTCCCTCCCTCTCTGCCTGCCTTTCTCCCTCCCTCCCTCCCTTCCTCCCTCGTGTGTGTGTGTGTGTGTGTGTGTGTGTGTGTGTGTGTGTGTGTGAGAAAGTGCACTGTGCGTGCTTGTGAAAGTCCAAGGGTGACATCCTGGATTATGCTCCCTCACTCTCGCTTTGCCCTGGAGTTCACAGGCTCTGTCTTACTGAACTGGATGTACAGGCGTCTGCCATTTCCACATATGTGGGTCTTGGGATCTAAATTCAGAACCTTGTGCTTGTGAGGCAGAGGCTTGACTTCTGAACCATCTCTCTAGCCAGTGCTACTTTATTTCATTTTAATATTTGAGAAAAAGAGGGAGAGAATTACATGTGTGCTGCCATGCCATGCGAGTGAAAACCAGAGGACAAACTTCAAGTCAGTTCTTGCCTTCTACCATATGGGTTTCTGTTTATCCAACTCAGGTCACCAGATTTGAGAGTCAGGTACCTATCCAGTGAGCCTTCGTGGGTCCTTTCTTAGTGCCTCAGGGACTCAAAAACCTATAGAGATGGAGCCATGGTCATGGCTCTGATCATGGAGAGCAGTAGCATAGACTCCAATGTACTTGAGTGTCACTGCTTGAAATTCCTCAACTCTCCCGATATCCGGCCTGGACTCACTGTGCTGTTGTGAAGTGCTTAACCCATGAGTCCATCAATTCCAACCATTTCCTTATTCTCCCATTGTTTTTCTTTTTTCATCAGCATCTCCCTATTTAGGAAATAATTTTCAATTTCTTGGATAAGTTCACACAGAACAGTCTCTCTGTAGTGTCATGTTTATTTGTTTGTTTTTGCGATAGTATCTCACAGTGCAGCCCACACTGGCCTAAAGCTTGTGGTTTTCTTGCCCTGGCCTCTTGAACTCTCTACATTTGGCTGTATTACAAGTTTAATATCATGATCAGGTAGTATTTTTTATCATTATTTAAAGATGCTGCAGGATTGCCATGAGTTCTATGCCAAGTCTGTCTCTACATCCTGTCTCTCAGAACCATTTCTTGGTTGCTTTTTCTTGTCCAAACTTTGAGAGATATGGGTCAGATGGACAACCAGTGAGGTGGCTGAAGTACTGGGCACCAGGGGTAAAATGAGCAGCTGGCTTTCTCCAAAATTAGGCACATCTAGGCATTAAGTAGAGAAGAGAGGGTGTTCGTTATCTCTTTCTCTCTTTCTTGTTTGACATTGTCCTCCCATTCCTTCTAGCAGCACCCTTTTCATAAAATTATGAGAACGTTAAAAAGTTAATATTGGAATTTCATAGGTATAGTCTCCAGCTATATCCTGTCATCTAATTGAAAAATCCTTGGTTTCTCCATCAGCAGCTTTGAAGTTCTAGCTCTTCTACTTGGTTCTCAGGTCACCATTAGGTGATCAGGCAGCTTAAGGCAGGCCCCCTGTATTTTAGTAATTTTACTTCGAAAGACTTTTTTGTTCATTTACTCAGAATTATTTTTTTTTTCTTTTCCCCTTGGAAAATATAAGCTTTGGAGAGAGAAATCCAGAAACCACAGGATAATCAAATGAAGGAATTTTCATGGCAGTGCCAGGAAGAAAAAAATTCCTCCTTCTGTCCATATACCAGATCATTTTTTAAAAATGACATTCAAATGACAATCACATGGCACTCTTTGCTGGAGTTGCTATGCAGGATGGTGCTAAACTCTGTATTATAATATATGGTGCAGATGGTACCTACAGTGCATTTATGTAGAGATTTCGTTCACCCCTCCAAAAAGATATATTTACTTACAGTGACTCAAAACAGATGGATGGACGAATCTGTCTTCGATATTTAATACTAATATATTAATGTGCACATGACTTATAGCGATAGGTTTGTTTTCTACAGCCTAATGCAGTGCCTGCCCTAAGAGCGCAAATTATGTGTACATTTTAATGCATCTACGCTTCATAATTATGCATGGTTGTGTGCTGTTATAATTGACATAAAATATAAAACAGGTCAAAGAGCAGCTATTAAAACTATTTTTCATTTTGCTTCTTGACAGTTGGCAACATCGGTGCCTGGTACATTTAATAGAGCCACACGTGGAATGCACAGATATTTAGAGAATCATAGCCATATTAAAGGGCTCCAGAGTTTGTAACCTAATTATTTTAAACTTTTTTTTAAGGCTGCCATTTTATTTGAAGTCTTCTTATTTTGAGACCGAAGTATTGAAGTGCTTTACAACAGAGATGAATGAGCAAGGGGATTGACTATGTGGGGAGGTATGACAGAAAAGGAAACTAATATGTATTCTTCAATTTTTTTTCCTGCTTAGGTAAAAGTAAGAGGGTAGTTATACAAACTTCAGCCAAATTTCTGTTGTGTGGCTCTCACTTTTCTTTCTCCTCCAGTCCAGCCCGCTTAAGAATATTAAGTCCTGCTTTCCTGAAGGTTTACATGGAGAGAGAGTAGTTTCCTAATTACTTAGTGCATTTGACTCCCTGATGGGGAGCTAAGCTTTGAAATCCTCACCTCTGCAGTGGAGAGAGACGAGGAGGAGGCAAATGACTTGTTCAGGGACACTCAGCAAGTGTCACCAAGGTCAGGGCTGAATTATTCAGTGTCTGAATTCCGGCATTGGGCTCAGGCAGCTGCTGTTCCTTTGAGGACCCCCGCGGTCATTGCTGCCATAAACTGCAGAGAGACCTGGGTGAGTGGACCAGAATATATGCACATTCAACCAGCAGCCACACAGACAGCACAGGGCTTTGCATTTTGTGTTTTTTTACATGCATAGGTTTCTGAAACTATGAAACACAAATGTGGGATTTATCCTCAAAGAATAAGGAAGGATCCTTTACTGGCTATTGTAATATGTCAGCATGGCTGGTATAATTCAGTCTTGTTTCAGCGTTTTTATTTTAGCCTTGAAAGATAATTCTAGTTGAAAGATTTAGGAAAGGACACTTTTTTCTCTTGTAGAAGCCAAAATCTCTACCCTCTTCTGTGTTTTCAAGAGGTTTCCTCTCTCTAAACATTTTGAGTAATTGTGTTGGTGAATAATGAAATTAAAAGATATTGAATGGAGCTAAACTTGGCCAAGGGGGCCAAGTACTGCTTTCTATTGCCACTCCTTTTACCCTTGTAATTCTTAGTCTGCTAAATTAAACTGCTTTTTTTTTTTTTTCAATATTTCATACGTTTTTCTTTTCTGTTTTAATAGTGTTGATTGGGCTTCCAGCACTTGCACTTGGTGGAATTCTACCTTCCTCTTCGCTGTTTCTCTGATTCTTATTCCACAACTCAGCACCCCAGCACTGCTGTCAGATCTCCCTCTTTGTGACCATTTCCTTCCCAGGAAACCTGTGTCATCTCTAGCAAACAGGCGATTGCTTGAGGTCCTGTGTATTGCTGTCAGGCAGGCACTGCTCATTTTTGCCTTGTCCCACAGTGGCACAGCCTTCCTCACTAATGATCTGTGGCGTGCCCTCCCATGCTTTGTGTCTCCACATGTGATGTTTTCACAACAGAAGCGGCCCCTTCTGTTACCAGTTCTACATTATATAAGTTCCTATAGTTTAGATACCACACCTCACATGTTGATCCTTCCTTCCAAGTCCCTCCTCTTCTGCCTTCCTTCCTCTCCCACAATGAATGAAGAATAATAAAATCATCCTGCCCTATAATCCATCAAGCCTTACTTTTGTCTCGGTCAGCAGTGATCAGACCTTACTATTTTCATTTCCTGACAATTCTGAATAGAAACCATCTTCTCTCAGGATGATCCATGTATCCTATCCCTCAGTCAAGAGTCTCACATGCAGTGGGTGCTCAGTAAATGTGCATTAACTAGAAGCAAGTGTTAGTTGTCTCTTGAATCACCAGGTGTCTCAACAAGTTTTACTCAGCTCAATCTTGGCTGTTCTGTATGGGCTACTGTTCTGTTCAGCAACAGAGACCCCAGGGTCACATTCTGGGCATAGTGAAAGGTATCCATGGTGACAGAGGGATTTGCCCTGGGTTCATTTTCCTAGGGAAGTGCCGCATTTCCAACTTTGCTTTATATGCTTTGGAATAAAGGCTGTGCTGGAGGATCTCTACAGCATCTCTGTTCCTCAGCTTTGTGAGACAAGCAGAGTGCGGGGGCAAGGTTAGAAGGATGGAAATCATTGCTCTTCTTGCCAAAGCATGCTAGGAAGCTTCCCTGGCCTCTAGACTAGGGAGAGAGTCAGGCGAGCAGTGCAGTGCTGAGAGATTCAAGGGAAAAGCAAGAAAATAGAGGGCATATTTCATGCAGCTGAAAGTCGTAGGATGTCGAGGAATTCAAAACACTTTTATTGCCTTCAAACACTCGGCGTGCCAATGGCTCTGTGTGCATCCCTTTTTCCGGTAACATAAATGGAACGAAAGGGCACTTCTTTGTCTTGATGCTGTGCATCCCACTTGTTATTAGGAACACAGGCTCACATTGTAGCCCACATTGTGCCTAGTTGCAACTAGTCTTTCTGAGGGACCCGGCACGCTGATAGATGGTGTCAATTTAGATACCAGCTCATGGGTGTTCATGGTTAAGAGATAGAACAAAAATGTAAAGGGCTTGAATCTTCAATAAATGGTTAAGGCAAGACTTATTCACCTGCACATTCTGTTGTGCTGTCTTGAACTGACTAATAGAGGGGAAGATACAGAAGAGGCCATTGACCACAGAATATTCTCTGGCAATTGCACAAGGCCTGAGAAAAGAGAAGAGCCAACATTAAACTGTAGCCTTTTGTTTCTCCAAATGTCAAAGGTTACTAAAATACAAGTGAGAAGAGATGAAGTGGTAACTTTTCCATGTGTTGCGTTATTTTACTCATTTGCATTTCTTCATTCAGGGACATCCAATGGCCATCTCTCATCTGCAAGGATGCATATTTGGTGTATTCAACATCTATGCTTCCTCTTAATTCAACCCCATGAGAATAAAATCAAGACAACCAAACTTGACTTAAAAATTGATAGGAAGGAAAGCGTGAAAGAAAAGTCATCTTTGGATGTTTTTGGTTTCACAAGAATTTATCTTGTTATATTTAAACTGATGTCATACTATTACACGTGTAGAAGATTAGTCTTAAAAACTCAAAGTATTAGTGTGTAGAGCTCATCTGAAATTCTGCTGTTTGTAAATAAACACAAAAATCTGGTGACCATCCTTTCACCATATCACTTTCTTTATACTTTTTCTACGTATACATCCTATTCTTATCATGAGCAAGTAATACTTTAGTATTTCCCACAAACTCTGTCCTTTATATATATATATATATATAGTGCTGCCTATTTGAAGAAGTACTTGTTACACTTGTTATAATTAGCTAGGTAGTAGCTTATTTGGTCTTTGTAGCTTGAATATGAAGTGGTGGTTTTCATATAATAATTGATCATTTGTATTTATTCCAGATAGGTATTTATTCCAGATAGACTAACCTTCCTTTTCCTTTCTCTCTCTCTCTCTCTCTCTCTCTTTCTCTCTCTCTTTTTAAATGGGGTTGTCTTATTCTAAAATAATGAATTTGTAACCTATTGCTTTTTATATGCATTCAAATACTGTCTTTTGGCTATGTGAATGCTATTTTTACAATACAAGTATATTTTAATTTTATGCAATTAAACAGACCTTTTGTAGTTTGGGGATCTCTTGTCCTTGTTGCAAGGCAATTTCAACCACTAATTAAAACGCGTGTGTGTGTTTTTTCAAACTTGACATTTTTTATTTTTAAATTCTACAGACTGAAGCTATTGTACACAAGTGTGATGAATGTATATGTTTTCACCCTCTATTGCCCACTCCCCAGCCCCCTAACAACCCACTCCATTCCTTCTTCTTTACAGCAAGCCTCCTCACGCTCCCATGTCCCCCTGAATATGTGATCCATTGGTCCCCATCTAGGACTTCTGATTGGTAAGTGCCTGGACACCTGTGTAAAGAAGTGCCTTCTCTTTTGACTTGGCCCCATCTCAGTCTTTCAAGGTGGCAGCAGATCTCTTGAGCGTCTCCTACCTGGCAAAGTAATTATGGAAGACTGGGGTAGAGACACTGAACTCTTGGGTGTGGTAACTCTGATATGAATGGAAACTTCTTTTTGGCAAAACCTCTGCTTGCCCTTAGACTCTTACTTTCTTACCTCTTCCACCTCTTGTGCATGGTTCCCTGAACTATGGGCTGTGGAATGTTTTCAATGTCTTAATTAGGGTCGAGGTGTCCAAAGTTGCTTTTACTTTGCTCTTTGGTCTGTTGCAATTCTCTGATATTTTAGTTTTAATGCTCTTCATTTAAGTGTTTAGTTCATCTGGTGTTTATTTTTGTGCATGTGGTCATTCAACTATTTTTTGCAGGTAAAAGCCAGTTGTGATAGTATTATTTATTAACATTGATATGAAATGTACATTAAGAACATTGGAACTTATTATCTTTGCAATAACGAATTATTGCAAGTTGAGTTATCTCACTGGCCTATGGTTCTTTTTTTAAACAGTTGTACAGGAAACTGTTAGAGGCCAAATTAAAATGTATAACCTGTTAACAGGCATCTCTTCCAAATGTTTCATTTACCATCATTGCTTCTATGTTTTAAAAACCTCAGAACTTTGCACCCTATCAAAATGTGCAGTGCCTTGTCATGAATGATAAAATGATGACATGAATGGACGTATTCCATTTCAACAACCACTTCCAGTTGCTGGTGTCTTAGGAAATCAGCAGAACGATGTTCTGTGGTTTTTCAGAATTTTTTCCTCCTGGAAAGGAGATTTTTTCCCAGTGATAGAGTGCTTCCACAGAATGTGTGGAACCCTGGGTTCAATTGCAAGTACCAATGTGTATTTCTCCTTGTTAAAAACAAAAACAAAAACAGAATTTGGGCCACTGAGATGGATCTGATGTCCTGAGTTTGTCTGATCCCCAGAGGCCATTTGAAAAGGCCAATGTGGTTGGTGACTTGCCTCTATGTCAGCACTTCTTTAGCCAGATGTGAGGTGGAGATAAGGGAATTTTCCATAAGCTTGTAGGTCAGCTACACTGGAGCACACAGAGCAGCCAATGCAGTGACAGAGACTCTGCCTCAAAGTTTTGTTCTCTGACCTCCACACATGCTTGTTACTTTACCTCCAGGTACAAGTTAGAAGCTGCTTTTCCATTTAAATGATTGTTTTGAGCTTCATCAAGTCCTGTGATATCATTTGCTGAAGTTGATGTGCTCATTTGTGAATTATTTTTAAAACTAGCTTAAATTCAACCTGCTCAAAATCAATTTGTGTTTCCCCATATTTGCCAGGTTCTTAAATCTTCTTCAGCTCGGCATCAGGAACCATCATCATTCCCACCATCATCGCTGCTGGTTTTAATTCCTCTATCTCTTTCTTCATATAACCATCAGTTCTACCTCCAAAGACATCTCATCTACCTCCTCATCTGTACCATACTTGTTTTTAAAACCTTCAGTGACTTGCCACTTTATTTAAAATCAACTGGACCCTCTTTCGGAGGACTTCTGAGATAGTCATGCTATGCTTTTTATATAGGTCCCTACTAGTTCCCTGAGGCCAAGTCATGCTGGTCTTCTCTGTATTTATCAAATATGTCAAGTTTTTACTTCTTCCAGGACTTAGGCTTGCTGCTTTGTCTCCTGAGTTCTGCCTCTTCATTCAGGTCAAGATCAAATAGCATCTTCAGAGAGAGTTTCTCTGTCTCCTACATCAACAATGATCTCTTCCTATACAATAGTTACAAGTACCGGAGAGAATCTTGTGTATATATGTTTTAGTTGCCTATTTCCTGCTTTTTCTTGCCTTTGGAAGTAACAGGGAGCCCTTGTCATCTGCCTACCCATTCATTTGCTAAGTCTGCGGTATCATCTGATGGTTTGGAAAATGCACAATACAGACGTTTTGAATGGGAAATTCTGTGAGTCCCATGCTTGTGACCCTGATCGTCTTGGAAGAACATGCTTTTCTATTTTCCTCTATTAGACAAAACCTGGTATCATGATGTACTGGACTTTATGTGTGCACATTTTACACTGATATGCTGAGCTTGCATAGCTAAGAAGGCAATTTAGATCTAGAATCTAGAACCCATGTAGTCAAAGAAGAGCACTGCAGAAGTGAGATCATTTGGAATCTTTGAAATATTTTGAAGGGTTTTGTTACTCTTAATCCAGGATGATTCCTGAAGTCACCCTTGGGCCTCCAGATGGACACAATGCCCTCTGATACATACACATACACCAACACACATATGTATAGTAAAGTTAAAAAAAAAGCCCACCAAATATGCTTGTTCTTAAATTCCATACAATTAGAATCATGCACATTGACTTTTTGTACAAGCCGTTTGTTTTGTTTTGTTTTAACTTCTTGTTTGTGAGATGCAGCCAAATATCTCTTTAGTCGCCAATTATTGCCTAGGGTTACCCTGAGCTCATTCCAAAGAAGAATTTGAAGCTACTTTCTGATCTGGAATAGCAATCAGGACCAGTTCTTACATGATGCCAACATTGTGGACTGCATGAAGGACAACTGAAATAGTTGGTCACAGTATACATTATAAGCATCTTGGGTTGAACCTGAAGCATGCAGTCAGCCTGAACAAAATGAGCCCAGTCACAGAGGACCAGATTTCTTAATTAGTTCTCAGCAGCAAGAACATTTGATATTCTAAAAGTCAAGTACAAATCCTACAAGTGACACAGTTTAGGAAGACTTTCTAAGAGTGAATTAAACCTGGCCTCCCACTGTTACTGTTTTGTCCGAAGTCATATTCATTTATTCTCACTGTTAGTGTTCTTAATAGCACCAATATGCAGCAATAAAGAAGGAGTGGTGAACTTTACTGAGCTCTCATTGAATTACGTTATGCAATTCGACTCTTCTGCTTGACCTTTGGCAGATGGTTATCTCTTCTTATAGGTGTCTCCCATTTTCCCCTCTTTTTTCCTCATCCTGTAGTCCTATTTCCATCAAAAGAAACATGACAAATATATAAATACATATTAATACATTTTACGCAATCAATTATTTTGTAAACATATGCTGCTTAAAAGTAAGAAAAATTTAAAAGTCAAGAAATAAAATATAATTTTTGTTTTTGTTTGTTTGGTTTCACTTCATTTGATGTAGGGTAAATTACTTGTAGTTTAGAGACTGTGTTTATAAATGTTAGGAACAGAATGTGGTGATACAACGTGTTGACACTTTTTTTAAAATTACTATTGCTGTTAATAATGAATGCAAGTCTTCTCTCTCAATGCTTAAACACACATTTCCTGAAACTCCACTGGGGAGATCAGAAACTGGCAAGGCCCATGCTTTATGGGAACAAATCCTTAAATCTTCTGTTATTCCTGTTGTTTGCGTTCTTTTTACTTTGTCTGAATACCATATAAGTGAATTGAAAAATCATCATCATTTGCTGTCATTATTGTAAAAGCAACATTTTACACTCCACAAAGTCAAAGGAAGTTTAATGAACATTTAAGACTTCTTAGCTTCATTTTTCTTTTGAAGCTTAGAATACTTAAACACTTAGTTTTCAGATGATTAGAATTTCATTTTCAGTCTTTTATTCTTATGATTTAATTGGACTGTGCAGGTGACTTACATTTGTCTGCTTTGAAAATAGCCACTCCATTAATATTGACAGGTCAAATGACCTAAATGGTTTGATTTTTTTTGTCCCATGCAGTAAAAACTAATGATTGTTGTCAAGAATTAGAACCTAACACAAATAAAATCTGTACTGAGAAGAAACATGTAGTTATATATTCATTGTATTTGGCAATCAACTCAGAAGGTACTTGGATTTATTGGAAAATAATTGCCTTTCTTTTCAACTTTTTTTTCTATTGGAAGTCATTTTGCTCTGGGAAACCTAAAAGTACTTGGGATTGTTTTTCCCTCTCCCTTTATCCAGGTAGAAATGTGGATTAAAAAAAAATTGAGCTCAAGGCAGTGCTTTGCAAATTAGTGGGTAGCAGAACAAAATGATGATAGGTACCCATTAAAAATCAAGCTTACATTCTAAAAATGACAGTAGTGTGTCAAAATAAAGCTTCATGCTTCCCTTCTGCTTTTGTCTCAGCTCATTCTTTGCCATCTGTTTGGTAAATGTGGCTGTGTTTGCTATCATTCTACCTGAAGCCTTCACGATGCACATTCAATTTCCTTGTGCCGATGACAACTGTCATCCTAGGAAATCATGCCTGAGCTCCTAAGGAGAACAGACTCTGGAGACCAAAGAAAGCAAGTAGGCCATGATTATTTGTAGTTGAACAATCACAGCATCAGAAAGAATAATAATTAGTTGTTATAGGAAAGTTAATATGTGAAAATCTGTGAGTTTGAAATGACACCAAACCAGATAGTAAGGAATAAGAACGTCCTTACTACAGCTGTGGAAGATGACTGTTGCAATTTGTTTGTATGTTGTCGATAAATTCATGAGTAAGTGGTATATGGAAGCAAAGGGGTTTTATTCTGGTTTGTGATTATCCAGTTATAGTTTTTATTCCAGCTTGAAAGGAGAGCCAATGTCAACACCAGGTCTCAAGGGAACTGGCCCCACCACATCCACAGGACTTCTGAGAGATGGGCAAATCTCACTTGCTGGACAGCGTATCTGTCCAAGTGTACCAGAGGATGCCAACTTCTTTAAACAGCTCCCTCCATTTTATCCACCTATTCAGGGAATAGTTGCACCCACCATAAGCTGGTTTGGTCCCATCAGTTAGATGCAGCTCAGGGTTTAACTATTAATTCTTTACAAATATGCTCAGAGTTTGAATCTTCAGTTGTCAAACTGACACCTATATCTAACAATCACAATGACTAGCTCCATTTTCTTTCTTCTCTTTCTTTGAGACAAGGTCTTTTATAGCCCTGGCCCCAGACTTGTTATTTTGGTAATGATGGTCTTGAACTCCAGATCTCCTTATATCTTTCCCTCACCCCAAATGCTCGGATTACAGGTATGTATCACAATGTCTTGTTTGACCATTCCTTTCTTGTTGCTATTACTATTTTTATTCAGAGTCTTGCTATGTATCCCAGGCTGACCTTGAACTCATGATGTTCTTGCCTCAGCCTTTCCAGTGCTGGATTATAGTATGTCACTGTGCCCAGGTGAAATGTAGTAAGTTAAAGGTACGTTTTAAGTATATCCTTTCTTAGTAGAAACCATTTGAGATACTACACACCATCTGTGAGGATATATACTAAGAACTTTAAGAAGAATGATCTAAAGTGTGGTAACAAAAGAAAAGCCGATTATTAACATTTTTCAAATCATAATTTTTTGGATTGGGGTATTATGCAGACCTTTCATCATTTCCACATTTGAAAATTTCAGTGATAAAAATGCTATTGCACCAACTAGAAGAAAATAAAATTATGAAGGTCGTAAATTGAGTGAAAAATCACGTTTGTAACTTCCATGTTCAGACACCAAGATTTACCAGTTCTCTTCCAATGGACCAAGGGCCCAAGGTTAATGACCTCAAACAACTGTTTTATTTCAGTAGGGAAAGGCAATATTGAGGCACTTTGACTTATAGTGGGGTAATGTCTCCCCAAATCCATCCTAAATCAAAAATACATTGTTTTCCTAACAGCTCAACAGCATAGTGCTCCTCACACCTACTTGAGAGTTGCACAGACCAGTTTGGCCAGAGAGGATCATCCCATATATGTAGGTTAAAATTTAAAAAAAAAATTAAAAAATACTGAATATATGCTGTTTTTAAAAGGCCTTAAGTTTAAAAATTATAAAATTACTGTAAATTCCAGAACTGTCAATATATCTTTATAGGTATAACTATTCCTCAATCCCATATAATAGAACAGTTTCTTTCACTGGTATTTTGAAGGCTTGGACCCATTTGATCAGACAGTGAGCATAGGCCAAGGGCTCTGTGTTCTAGCCCTATTTGTCTGCAGCAGGTGTGGTGCATGCCTCCAGGACTCAAGGCCCTTCAGACACTTGGCTCAACATTGTTCACTAACTTCCCAACGTGACAGTAGGAGAACAATGCAAACATTTCCTATAAGAAGATGCCAGATAGAATAAAGGCAATGGGCATATATATGAGTTCTAGCACACATATGGACACACATGTGCACAACGCTCCATTTGTATACACATGTTCATGCACCTGCTCATATGTGTGCACATGCTGATGTGTACCCATGTGAACACACATACAAATGAAAAAAGCTGCACCATACTCTAAAATTGTTAATTCTTGCATGAAGCAGTCAGGGCTGTTTAGTGAATAGAAGATTTATATAGAATGTTAGATTACGTGTACCAATGGAAATTCAGTTATAAAAGAAAACAAGGAGTTATAATCTGCATTAAAGTTTATTTATGTGATTATGCAATCATGTTTTAGAGACATGGCAATGATATTTTCTAAATTTCCTAACTTCCTCACTAAAGCAATAATTCAGTTAACTCCCTTTCCCACACATAGTCTCTCTACATTATTGTATATTGTGTTGGTGTTAATATACAAGTCTGATTGCTGTATTACTAGGTTTTGCATTAATTAGATTCATGGTAGTGTGTTAGTTATATAAGCTTTCTAATGTTTAGATATCTAGCAGAGCAAGTAGTATTTTTTCTTTATTCACTCAGATGATGTTGTATATTGTCTTGACGATTTCTTAATCTTAAGATTATCTCATGTTTTTAAATTTTGGTTTACATTATGCCTATTAATCAATGTGGAGACTAACAGATGTAAAACATATAGCTTACTTATGTGCATACATACATATATATGAATGTCTACATGTATTTATCCAAATATACATGTGCATATTGATATAAATTTATGTTAAAAGACATGTACATGCCTAGATATTTCCTATAACATTTGCCAAGACTAAAATCCTGGGTATCAGGAAAAGAAGGGGTGAAAATAACAAGTATTCTCTGGCTAATAAAATTCACATGTAGTTATTTGCTGAATAAGAAGTTTGACCCTTCCTAAACCAGTTGCTTACTGTTGGCAAATGAAATTTGCCTTTGCATTTCTAAGGCATATTTGAACTCCATGAGCTGCAGTGGGGTCTCCTGAGGTTTAACTGCTTTAGAGGTGAGGAAAATCCAGTCTGAAGCCTCTTTGATTTCAATGATCCACATGACTGCATAATTAACAAACTTAACAATGAGTTGCCTAACTGTGGAATGAGAATAACCTAATAGTAGGGTGTGGGTCTGTCATCCTAGCCTTCTGGAGACTGAAGCAGGAAGATGGTGAGTTCAAAGCCAGCCTCTCTCAAAAGGCTGAAGTAATAATGTAAGAATCTAAAAGATAGCAACAACAGCAATAACATTCTCTACCTGCCGAAGTTTTAGTGGGGATTAGATGAAACATATATGTTGACTAATGATCTCAGTGTCTGGTTTGCACAGTCTCCAAAATGTCAGCAATTGTGTCCTTCCAGAAAAAGCAACCACCAAGATTTTGATGTGATTCATAGGTAATCTTTAAAAGAAACTTCTATAAAATACAAACAGAAGAATATAGTTAAAGTTTGCTTCATTTCTTTCAGGCTTTAGATATCCACTAATGAAAGTTTCAAATACTTTCTTTGTCTTTGTGCTTCCTGAGGGCCTTTGCCCAGTTCCCTCTTTTTTTGTTTCAAGTCAGACTCCTGACCTGTATTTATCATTCGCCTGGTCCACTTGTGCTCCAGGGAGCAGATGTGTGAAGTATCACAAAACAAGCTGAAACTTGTGTTTCATCAATCAAAGTTTCCTGCTGCCATTTTTACTCTCTAGCCTTAGCTCCATCTTTCGATTTTATATCATAAAACCTGTAAGCATGAATTCACATAGAACTTTGTCTTTGTGGTGACCGCATTTTGCAACTTTTAACTTACTGCAAGATTCACAGCTATGGGCTAGATAAACCCTAATGACTACAGGAAAATAATATATCAAATATAGAAATTGTATAGAAAGAAGTTAATTTTAATATATATGGCTTATTTCAATGCAGTTTCTGCTACTGGTTAGAGCTATAGAAGACAAGTAAGCTAATGTTTATAAGAAAATATGACCAGGCATTTGATTCACAAAATATACTATTAAGCTTTGTATATCTATTTAGGAAACAATGTATAAGATATTATAAACCCCATATCTTAATTACAATATTCAGGGATGGAACATTTTAGTTGAGCTTCAGTTCCTGTCTATTATTATTAATGTAATACTTGCTTAATGTACGCATGAGAATTTAAAGACATTATTCTTTTCTGATTGACACAAGGCAACTTTAGTTTTGACCAAAATTTTAAATTATGTCATAAGCATTAGTAGGATTCTTCTTAGGGAGTGTATAAAAATGAAACAAATTTGCCCCATGACCAGTTGTTTGTTTTTCCTGTACTTTTAACATATCACATGACTTGTCTAGAATGTTGGAATCGATGATTTGTTTTTTCAAATATAATATTTTAAAGTGCATTCCTTTATTGAAAGAAAAAACTGATTATGGATTAAGTTAATTTCTTCATTTACATTTCTGAGTTTTCAATTCCTCAATAAAATTGATCAAAACCATGCCATTTTCTACAAACTGGCAGAGAAATATTTTAAGTGCTGTAAAACTCAGAATTCTTGAATACTCTTTTATTGAACAATGGTCCTTAAGTGATGACATCCATTGTCAAAGGCATCTTCCAAAAAGTACAGCAATTTTTGAAAGAGAAACGAGATTGTCTTTTAAAGTAATATAACCTCTGTGCAATTTTCTCTCTCTCTCTTTCTCTCTCTTTTTGACCCGTTTTATTTCCTGAGGGTTTTAAGTAAAGACCTCCAATTTAAAACCTATTATTCTGTGGGAAGTACTTTCCCCCTTCCCCCAGCTGCAAACCTTGCTGTAATCTCTGCCCTTTTTATTTTCTGACTTTTCTGCTTTGCTTGGCACTGAGCTATACTTAAGATATAGCCAGGCTATGTGTGTGAATATATGAGGTCCCTTCAGTAGTTACAGCAGAGGAGTAATTCCAAATATGCTAAAATCAGCTAATCTCTGCTTTTAGACTTTCAAAATCTAATAGATTCTTTTCTATCCTTCCTTTTTGGTGGGATGATTTCTCTATTTTACTGTGTACATTGCAGTGGCACTTAGTGTTCAGATATAAAGAGTTACAACTGAATAATATTTCAACCCACGAGGTGCCTTGGATTTGTATTAATAGTGTGCAATATTCATAATTTGGGGAGTGGTCCATCCATTTCATGGAGACCTCCTAATCAAGAGGGCAAGATAAAGACTGAAGGCATTTTGCTTTTTCTTTGCGGTTGAGAAGGAAGACAATGCTTTTTGGAAGGAGAACACCAAGCAGTGTTCTTGAATCCAAGGTACAGAAATATTTTTACAAAGGGAATATGAATAGAAATGAATTGAACCAATAGTTCTCTCCTTGCTTTTCTTTTTTCTGATCTGTTTTTCCCTTACACATCTTGCTTTTGCTTTTACAACTTTCCTAAAGAAAGGTTGGCTAGTCACCTCAAACATTACAGTTAAAAAGAGTCATAATTACAGATTGCATCAGACCAAACCATGGGAAAAGAATATTCCTTTTATAAGGAATTTGTAAGCAAGTATTCATTTTCTGTCACCTCTTATTTTTTAGGATTAAAACTATTTATCAATATTTACCTTTTTAAGTTTTGGTAAATTATTTATTAATCATCAAAGTAACATCCAAAACCAGAAGACATATTTTAGCCATATTTTGTACATCGTGATAATATTATCATTTTAACCTGAACATGGCCACAAGAACATCTTTAAATTAAAAAAAAAAATTTATTGTTTATTTCAATTGTGCGTGTATGCATGTGTGCGTGTGCGTGTGTGTGTGTGTGTGTGTGTGTGTAGAACCACAGACGAATTCGGGAACCACCATGGACGCCTCCACCTCTTCCTCATTTACTCTGCCCAGGGATTCACAGGCTCCGCCCTACCAGGACCGGAAGCGCAGGCCGCCCCCGCTTCCGCCTGGCGTCTATACATGGGATCTGGGATCAGACCTCAGGAGCTTCCGCATGCAAGGCGGAGGCTTAACCCCTGAGCCACCTCTCCAGCCCCCCAAGAACATCTTTAAACTTTGTTTACATGTTGTTTTGGAGAATTATGACAATGTTGTCGATATTTTAGGGTAATGTTCCATAGAAGTAGAATGAAAACATGATTTCAAATGCTGGAAAGGAGTGACAAAATTTCTCACCTTTTTTTGTAAAAAAAAGATAACTATGGATCTGAAATTGTTACAGTATTTTTATTTTACTGAAGATCCTAAGAATGGTGCAACATTTTATTTCTACATTATCAATATTGATAACATGCCAGAAACAGTATCTTTTGCAACTAATTAATCATATGGAAATATAAGCTGTGAATGTTTTTTGCTGTGCCTACTTTAATAAAAGTAATTTGGCAATGCTAGAGCAAATATTTGAAAGCCTCTATTCTAAAGGGTAGCTGTCTTGGTAGTTATTTCTTCTAATATTCAAAAATATTTGATTTAGCTTAGCATGGTAGTGCATGACTGAAATCCTAGGACTTTGAAGGAGAGGAGAAAGTCAAAGCCTTCACTGGGTATATATAATGTGAGTCTATCCTGGGCTCATGAGTTCCTATCTCAAAACAAAGATATAAAACAAAAGTCCAAACAAAAATTGTCTGATCTGTTTGTGTATTTCAGTAACATCAGTATTAACCAAGATTAAGATCCTATCTTGGGAATTTCTAGGCTTTTCAAATTGATCATAGTCTGTAGTAATGAAATGGAGATAGTACTTCATCAATGGATTTGAGAAATGACTTCCTTTTTCTACAATAATTCATCAGGACAAAATATTGTTCTCTTTCTAAGTCCAGATTTGTCTTGATAACTCTTGCTGGTTGTGGGTTGTGAGCTTCCCACTGTCACCTTTAGTTTTCAATGAATAGTCACTAAATTTGTGGGTGATGATAATACCACCCTTTGGAATCAGATGGGCAGTATTGAAACCCAGCCCCAGAGCAAAGCCAATTGGAGCAAGACTCTAAACTAGAAAAATGTAACTTTCCAAATCTTCCCATTTAGAAAAAAGTTACAACCAACCCTAAGCTTCCTCTCCTATCATACAAACTTATAGAAACATGAATATTTACAGATATGTGCAGAGAAAATCAATCTGTGGCATGTAAACAATTATGGGTATGTGTGTGCATTAATTTATATATACATGTACATATAAATAGAATTGTCTCTGCTATTTTTGACAATGGGTTTGATTATAATTACTACTTCAGAAGAAGAATTGACATTCATACTGTAAGAAAAAATGATATAAAATAAGTAGATACTCCCTAAAATTAACAACAATTGGTAAGGCTTAAGGAAAGATTTCTGTCTCATTACAAGTACTAAAGTCATTTACCTGAGCTAATGTTTCTCATAAAGTGGGGAACCTAGTAGTATTTCTAGCAGTAGAAGAATATAATGTACTTCTAGATCTTGGTTATTCAAGAATTGAAATGTTTAAGACCTACTATCCAAAAATTCTATCTTCTAATAAATTATTACCTATTTCCTATAATAAATGAAATTAAAATATTCAGAACAGACATGTGAGAAAGGCCAAGTTGAAAACTGGAAGTTGCTAAACATTTCAAAAGAAACGAAGAAGGCCCTGTGTTTCAAGGTTTACAATTTAGGACTCTGAAAGGTGCTACATAATGAAACAAAAAGGTCAAATAACCATGAACTCTGAAAAAGACATTTTAATGCCATTTCTCCTATGTGGTAACAATAGAATTGAACCTCAAAGGTCTGTCTGTATTTGTGAAGGGACATGTACAATGTATGTACATTCATAGAAAGGTCTTGAAGTACTGCTGAAATAGGAAAAAAGAGTGATAGCGATGATGCAGGAGACTCATTTTCATGCTTCATATCGTTATTTTTGTGTTGACAAAGGAAGCACCACATGACTATAGCTATGAAATGTATATTGGACCAATAAATTGCAATAGACAATGGCCTTTTTGTTTTTATCAAGAACAATATGCTGAATGCCTGGCCCAACCAGTGGAAGTGAGTACCAGGCACACTGTAAAGTGAAAAGTATGCAAATGAAGTCATTTCTTATGACTGGCAACACTGGGTGGAGGGAGGTTAGTGCTCAGGTAGCAGATGTGGATGATAACTGTTGAAGTGTTGTGTGATATTCTAGAAGCTGGAACTGGTGAATTCATTCTTCAGCTTCTTAGACTTCTGTTTGTCACTGGAAACGTGGCAAACAATTAGTTCATGGTCCTGTTCTGTCCTTCACTGTTGATAGGAAGTTCTAACCCACCATGACTCTCTTTCTGCTAAAGGCCTGATTTCCTGCCAACTAAAGCTGACATCCAAGAATAGCAAATGTCATCACAGAATGCAAAAATAGACATGATAGACATCATTCTTCATAAAGTGTGTGGGTCTTTGAGATAGACCAACATGGGCTAAAGTTCTTCTCCATAGCTGACTGGGTGAACCGACTACTGAGCTTTAGTTTCTTTATCTGTAAATTGGGACTAATACTTTTCGGTCTTGAGATTGCTATGGAAAATGAGGTGCAACCACATTCCGCAGCAGTTTGGGCTATTGTTTGCTCTAGAGTTCTTGTATTTCCAGTTTTTATCTGACAAAAAAAGACAAACTTTACTTTTATTCAAGAATCACTCACCATGGTTTGACTGCATCTGTCTGCTAAACACTTAGGTGCTAGCAATGTGGCAGCCTGAAGAAATGACCCTGTTTCTGCCCATTAGCCCATGATGAGGGCTCCCCCTACAGAAGGGTATTAAAGGTCTTGTAAGAGAAGCTTAAGTGGCATTGGACTAGCTGGCTAGCTTGCCCTCCAATTCTGTCTGAAAACCTATGATTAGTATTCAAAACACTGAGAATAAGTGAGATGTGATTGTTTATTCATAGATGGGACATTAAACAACCTCTCCCTCAAGACTCAGGAAACATTGTAAGATATGGCAGAAGGAATGTAAGAATGGGAGAAAGACGAGTAATGTGAACTGACTCTGGCTACAAGATAGCTGCTGTGCCCAAGCTTGTACGGCTGTTGTTACCCGTACAAGATCAAGCTATCCAAACTTTCATCATGGGTAGGAGAGGGGCTTCCAAAACTGAATTCCTAGTTGTGGAGCTACTGCAGTTGATGGCTACAGAGAGAGGAAGAATCAGCTCTTTAGGGGTACATCCACTGATTGGTTTCCCCAAATGGAAGTCCCATGCTTTGCACATATGGGCAAGTCCTAATTGGGTTGTTAGTTTTTTTTTTTTTATGTACATAAAGTTGAGAAGGCAATATATTTGGGGAGAAGGGCAATAAGGGTAGGAGGGAATAGGTGGATGAATATAATCAAAACACATCCATGTATGAAGTTCTCAGAGAATAAAAATATTGGAAAAAATAAAAAGAAATTACCTTGTCACTGGTGTTTCTGTTCTAGCAGTTCCAGTAAGTTGTAATGTATTTTCATGTTTGTTTTTGTGTGCCCTGTACCCCAAGCCAACAATTCTGTCATCTGCCTGACCTGGAGTGTCAATTCAGAATGTTAAAGTCAGCAGCACACTGGGCCTTATCGGCTCTGCCCTTCATTTTGGAGATGGGAGTCTCCACATTCCAGAAGGAGTCAAAGTCGAGTATCCTGTTTCACCCCTAAGCCTCGGGAAAGAAGCTGGCCAGTGACTGGGGCTCTGCTCTCCATCTCACACCTCCGGCAGTCCAGTGAACGGGACTGTGGTTTGTATGATGTAATTTGATTTGTTAGAGTGCGAGTGGTTTATAACCATCATTTGCGAGTAAATTACTTAGCCGTATTCTTCTTTATGACTAGCTGAGGAAACTTACTTGATGGTCCCATATAATTTATTCCTGTGAATAAGTGAGTGACCTTCACATCTCGGTCTATCTCCCATGAGTTATGGTCCTTTTTTCACTCAGAGAAATGGCTTGTGTTTTAACACCGCCCACCATTTACCACATTCTGTTCCACTAATTGTGTACATAAATAAAATGAGCCTTCTAAGATGGTGATGAAAATTATATTAACATTCTAAATATCAAAATAGTTCTGCTTGGTACATCCTTCTTCTAAAGGTCTTTGAACAACTTTAGCAGCAGTCAAGCATTTTTTTTTTTCCTTCCTGTTTTGAAGGCCCTCTCGGGTAGATTGAATCAAATCATGTCAGTCCCATTTTACAGATGGGAAAACAAAGGTGTTCATAAAGAAATAACTAATCTTGAGCTGGGGTGATAAATCAAACTGATAAATTACTTTGCAAATGGGGGAGGGG
Source organism: Typhlomys cinereus (assembly GCA_023101885.1). Lineage (NCBI taxonomy): Eukaryota > Metazoa > Chordata > Mammalia > Rodentia > Platacanthomyidae > Typhlomys > Typhlomys cinereus. The sequence goes on along the minus strand of JALPQD010000105.1, from coordinate 788,758 downwards.
TGTCCTGTGTTTGATCACTAAGTATCCACATTAAAAAAAAAAAAAAAAAGGACAGCTGGACATAGTAATGTATGTATGTAATCCCAGTGTGGGGGAAGTAGAGACAGGAAGATCCCTGGGGCTCACTGGCCAGCCAGCTTGTCCTGCTTGGCAATTCCAGGCCAATGAAAAAACCTTGTTTTAAGAAACGAGGTGAATGGCATTTCCAGCAGTTGCGTTTGTGTTGCTGTGAGATAATGCTCAGACTCAAACAACTTAAATGGAAGAAAAAGAGATTTATTTTGCTTATTGTTCCAGAGGAAGGAGATAAAATCCATTATGATGGGAAAGGTATGGCTGACTGGCAGAAGCTGGAGCTGGCTCAAGTTACTGCAGACATCATGGAAGTATAGAGAGCTAGCCCCCTAAAGGTGCCATGACCTTTTCAAGCATCAACAAAGTTTTCAAACACGTGAGTTTGTAGAGGACAGATCACATTCAAACCATGACATCTCCACCCCTGACCCTTACAGGATGATGACCTCCTCATGATACAATCTGCATTCAATCTACCTTTAAAAGTCCCCATAGACTACATCAGAAATCCCAACACAGTCCAAAATCCCAAAGCATAAAGTCTTTTATAAATCAAAAGACAAGTTACATACTTTCAACATACAATGGCATAGAATAAATGTACCCATTCTAAAAGGGTAGACATATCAAGTTCGGTGTGGTCCGTCACAAGATTGAAAAGGAGCAGAACAAACTCTAAATCCTATAGGTCCAAGTCCAGGATATGAACCTCTTGAAATCATCTCAGTTTCAATGGATTTCAGTTCCACGTTTCCAGTGTAGCTGCTTGCAGAACACATCACTCTCTTGGTTTGGCTCTTCCCATGTATGTAACTCTCATTGGCAGATGCCTCACATTGGCTGATGCCTAACATTGGCTGTGGCATCTCTAACATCTTTATATCTCAATAGCAAATCAGACCTTAACTCCACAGAACAAAATGTTCTTCCTGGGTCGCTTTATCCTGCTCCACACTGCTTGGCTTCAACTACTCTCTGAAACTTTGGAGGAGGAATCCAGGACCTCTCCTCACTGTTGCATCTTTAATGCTTCTAAAACCAGTACCATATTAATGGCTTTGCCAAGTTCTGCTGTAAGCTGTAAATGGAGATTGGTTCACTTTGGTTAAGGCTGGTTCAACTCTATGCTGAAACTAGGAAGAATCTCTCTTAGGTCTTTCTTTAGAGGAGGAACAGGCAATTCCCTTGGAACTCTGCCCTTTAGCTGTTTGCCTCCAAAAAAACTTGCATTCTTATGAGTGGGAGCCTTTTCTGAATATTTTGCCCTCAGGGTATAGTCTCTTCTACTATCCAAATGAAGAGCAGGCTTTGATTCACTTATGATACTAAACTTTTACTGTCTATGTTCTCCTGGTTCAATTCTTCAGGTTTGTATCAAACTTTATGGTTTTAATTTCTTTCTGCCGATACCTTGTTCTTTTTCATCATAGCTCTGAACAAGAGTACTAACAAGTAGCCATGCCACACTGTTAAGATTACATAGCCTTGAAACTTCCTCTGCCGAACACTTTAACTTCTGGCAAGCTTTCAGAGTGAGGGTAAAACTTGTCTAAACTCTCTGCCAATGTAACACTCCATTTGCCTCTAGTTCCCTCTTGGCCATCACAAATGGGGCTTTTATTGTCTGCATTTCTCACAGCATTACTCTCTTCAAAGTGCCCAATAGAATGATCCTTTAGACTCCATATCCATGATGCAAAAGGTTTTCCAGCCCCAAATCCCAAAGTTCTCCATATTTCTCACAACAAATATTTCCAAAGGCACGTAAACCACATCACAATAATGACCATACTTCTCTACTTCTCAGTACCGACGTCTCTCAACTTCATGGGACACTGCTTTCTCTAAGAGCTATGCACAATAAGGGAATTGTTCTGAACTTTCTGGCCATTATACTAAGTGGAAGGAGATACTTGGAAACCTTAAGGTGCGACATTAGTATGAGAGGGAGATTGCAAATAAAAATGTGATTTGAAATGTTTCTCAAATATAAGCAAAGACAATGTACTTGCTAGTTACTCTTATCTGTTGCTGTGGAGAACACCTGAAGTCAAGTAACTTAAGGGAGAAAGGGAGATTTATTCAGTTTATGGCTCCAGAGGTGAGATGAAGTCCCTCATGGTAGAAGCAGCATGGCTGATTTGGTGGCAGAAGCTGGAGATAGGCTAAGTCATATTTTTCATGTAGGTCAAGAACTGCTAAACTGCCAACTGCAATAGCTGACCTCTCCTGGAAGAAATGTGGAAAGGCTAATCCACCTCAATGCTTCCCCCTTGTGACTGCCTTCCTCCTGCAAGGCTCCACCTTTAAAAGTGCCATGATCTTTACACACACACTATTCAGTGGGGGACACAGTTCAAACCAAGAACATGTGAAATAGTGTTTAAACACCAGGTTAAAGAACCTGCCTAGAAGGGAATGAGACCTTCAGAAGAGAGAAGCAGTGAACTCCAATAGTAGTCAGAATGATAAGCAATGACCCAAGAACAAACATCTCTCCCCTGTGTTATGTTAGTTACCTCCACTATAAGGGTCTTAAGGTCTTAGCGACTCTGTAGGAAGTGCTCTACCTTCTTTAACTGTATACTTTCCGAAGAAAATCTGTGTCAAATTATCCAGTCAACCACATTTCATCACTTTTGATCCTTCTCAGTGGAGTCAGTGGAAAAGCCACAGTGATTATTGGATAGATATCTAAGGACTTTACAGTGTTTTAAACTGCTGGACATTGGAAGCCTTTTGGCTCTTTTTTCATGCATTTGAGATTCGTGGAAATGTGAAAAGCAGTCTATCCAGAAGATTTGAAGGAAACCATTGTATTTTCTGGATTATTGCTTAACTTTCCTGACCGAAAAGGCCCCCAAGGAAGTGCAGAATATTTTTTAGGATGATATATTTAGTTGAGAAGAAAAAGATTGCAAATGAAATTCTAGGGGAAAGTAGAATATAGCCCAGATGGAACAGCAAAACAAAATACAAAGGAACTAACCACATACGTGAGCGGACTTTCAAATTCCAAATCATCCTGGAGAATCTTCCAACATTGCAAATGGTACTTAACTCTTCTTACAGATAGACTGTGATAAATGGAATTGAGAATGAGGACTGGGATATCAGTGTGATAATGCTAGAAAGCAGACACACAGCAAAAGGTTTACAATATAGGGTGGGAAATGCAATGCCATAGTCATTGAAAATTACTTGAACCAAAGCTGGAATGTAATACAAGGATGCTCTTGCCAAAAGTGGAATCCATAAACCCAGAGATGGTAGCAAAATAATAGGTAATTAGGTAAAGTTAAAAGAAAAAGGTAAATGCAAAAAGTATGATTTAAAACAATTTTAGTGAAGGGTACACTTCACTGATAATGGTTGTATGTGCAAGGACCTGGATTCTATCCCTATGGGAGAAATCTATTGAAATTGCTTCACCTAACAGAGTTCTGAGAAAAATACTAATAATTACAGCAGAGGTTTAAGCTATGTTTGCAACTAAGCACTGGCTGTATCTTAGGGATAGGTTAGCAAATGACTGGAAGGACATACAACTGCTCAACATGGATTCTACTTTAATCTTCAAGGTTGTGGGGGAGAAATCTCAGGAAGTAAAGAACAAAGATACTGACATGTATAGAAGGAAACAGATGGTAAAGAACATGTGAGTCATTAAGCTTAGCCTAAACCACTGGTTCTTAAGCCTGGCTGCATATTAGAGTCACCCAGAAAGCTTTTATAAATTCCTGCAGAGATTCTCATTTAATTGGGTCCAAGATGAGGACCCAGGCAGGGGTGATTTTTCTTCTTAAACCTCCTCAGGGGATTCTACTGTGTAGTCCTCTTAGGGAACCATTGCCCTCAGCAAATTAATTGTACACCAGAATTCAAAAAGTAACTGGTGTTACAGATAGAGAACAAAGGAGGTGTCAGAGACTATTGTTTGAAAATGTGGAAAATGTGATTTCTAGAAATTAGATAGCAAGAAATTCAACATGTTTCCTTAATATAATATCAAAAGAATTGTTCATAATTTGGAATGAAAGCAGTGATTTCTTTCTGAATAGGGACTTGCCTGTTAGGAAGCTCATTGTGTGTGTGTGTGTGTGTGTGTGTGTGTGTGTGTGTGTGTGTATTTCAGTGTTTGGGAAAATCAAGAAAAATCAATGACTAGAGTTCAGCTATTCATTTCACAGGTGCCTTGTAGGGGTTTTGTGTCACAGTGTGCTGATGCAAGCTGTAGTTCTCATCATGTCTGTGGTAAAACAGTCACTGCAACACCATAAAGCAGGTGTAATCTGCTACCCAAAGCCCATCCACACTTGAACCAGAGTCATTCTATTGTCATCAGTTTTTATTTCCTTATTTGAGATTTTATTTTAACTAAATTTTTTAAATTATTTATTCAATTGTGCATGTGTGCGTGTATGTGCGTGTATGTACGTGTGTGTGTAGAACCACGGGCAGATTCAAGAACCACCATGGACCGCCTCCACCTCCTCCTTGTTTACTCTGCCCAGGGATTCACATGCTCCGCCCTACCAGGACCGGAAATGCAGGCTGCCCCCCCCTTCCGCCTGGCATTTATACGTGGGGTCTAGGATCCGAACTCAGGACCTTCTGCCTGCAAGGCAGCCCTCTGAGCCACCTCTCCAGCCCCTCAACTAAATTATTATTCAAGCCAGTGAAGAAGCTTCATTTTTTTTTGTATTTGTAAGTAAATTTGTATGTCAATTTTTATATATTTGTATGGTGTGTGTGTGCGCGTGCGTGCGTATGTGTGTGTGTGTGTGTGTGTGTGTTTGGGAGTAAATGTGGAGGTCAAAGGACAATTTCATGGAGTCTTTCCACCTTAGTCAGTTTTGGGGATTAAACTCAGATCATCAGATTTGCAGATAAGCACCTTTAGCGGCTAAGCCATCTTGTCTGTGTGGGAGTTTCAATTTTGGACAAAGTGAAAACACCAACATTGCAGTTGAAAGATAATAGTCATTCATTAACAAAGTTTAACTCCAAGTTATTGTCAAAATAAAGGGAATCTTGTACTCCGTTTCTTTCATTAAAATGATGAAAATATTGAGGGTAAGCTCATATCAAACGATGGATGATTGTCAAGACACATCTTGATTGTCAAGATACACCTTGTGTGTGTGTGTATGTGTGTGTGTGTGTGTGTGTTATATGCAAGTATGTGCATGTGATACCCACCTTTGAGCATGTGGAGACCAGAGATTGAGTTCAGTTATCATCCTCTAATTCTTTGCACTTTATTTTTTGAGACAGGGTTTCTCACTGAATCAGAAACTTACCAGTTCAGCTAGGCCAGCAAGTCCCCTGAGATCTACCTGTTTCTGATTCTCAGTCCTATAGTTGCAGGCATGAAGCTATGCCTGGCTTTTGCATAGGTTCTGGGGATCTGAACTTAGGTCCTCACACTTTTGTGGCTAACACTTTATTGCAGAGCCAGCTTCCTTAAAGTATATGTCATGACCCCATATGGGGTCATAACACAATAATTTGGCTACACTAACAGGTAGTTTTCTGACCACAAAAAGACCAAAATTAGTTCAGAGTCAAGTATATAATAAATGTGAGTGTTTTCTGGCACCGTTTGCCTGTGTTGCATCATGTGGCTTCACTGCAGCCTTGGCTTTGAACATACAGTGTTCACTGTGCACTGTCTGTTACAGGAAGTGAAGACGTCTACAAATTTCCTGTCATCATTCTTTACCGTATTATCAAATGAGTATATTTTGTATTGCATTGTATCAGAATGTTTAATTTTAAAAACTGCTGTTTGAGTTGATGCCTTGAACCTCAAAAATTATTAATGAATTTTGGCGTGCATTCAGACAGAATTTCCAACAGTTTCTGAAATGGTCCTAAGCATACTATTGCCATTTTGTATTACATATTTATGAAAAGTGGCATTCTCAGCACTGATAATCATAAAATCAAAACATTGATCAACTCTGAAAAATGTTGAAGATGTTCTACATTCCACAATATCAAACATTAAGCCAAGATTTCATTCTTCATGTAAAAATAAACAAGATTATCCCTCTCAATAGCATGTAAATTTGATTGCTACTTAAATAAGTGAAAAAGTTATAAGTAACCTGACAAATTATCTTAAAACATATCTTTTGAAAAATCTTATGAAAAATAAACATGATTATTTTCAATAAATGTTTCCTTTGTGGACATTTTTTATTTTAGTTTAGTTTTAAAAATATTTTATTTTATTTGTGTGTGTGTGTGTGTGTGTGTGTATGTGTGTATCAGAGGGCACTGTGTGTGAAGGACCAAGGGTGACTTCAAGAATCATCCTGGATTGCTTCTACCTCCTCCTTTCTTTGCTCTGGGATTTCCTAGGCTCTGCCCACTAGGGCTGGAAGTGTAGGCTGTCTCCATTTCTGCCTGACATTTTCGCCTGGGGCCTGTGATCCAAGCTCAAGACCTTCTGCTTGAAAGACAGATTCTTAACTCTGAGCCATCTCTCCAGACCACAAACAATTTTTTAAAAATATTCATTGTAGTGACACAACAACAAACATGTTCATAGCAGCACTATTTACAACACCAAAGTCATGAAATTGACCCAAATGCCCTGTAGTTGACAAATGGATAAGGAAAATGCAATATATTTATACAATGGAATACTACTCAGCCATCAAAACAGATGAATTAATGAAATTTGCTGGGAAATGGATGATATTAGAAAAAATTATATTGAGTGAAGTATCGCAGATGTAGAAAATTAGACACCATATGTACTCCCTAATAGGTGGATCCTAATACCAAACCCACTTAATGACATATTCAAAATGTAATTGCAAAAATTATCAACGGGGGGAAGGGGAAAGAGCCCTCCCCCAGAAATGAGGGAGGGGATCATGCTTCAGTAGAGAAAATAGGTCACTGTCAAGTATTCCATGTAAGTAGCAAGACATCTGGTGAAGCTCACTCTCACTTCCCTTCTTGGTCACCTGTGACTGAAGAGGTTTGATCTCACCAATCAGAAAGGGTATAGGGACTGGCAGGTAGACAGTAACCATCTTGCAAATGGGACACTGACCCCTCATTGTGATGTCCTACTCCTATTCTATCTACCTTTGAGTCTCCTCTTATATTAAGATCTTCATTTAAACAGCCCTTTATCTTTGGTTAGGAGGTGACCTTCAATACCAATCAGGATGGAGCCAAGGGTGGTACAGGAAAAGCAAAACTGAAAACAACAACAAACCATAATTCAGAATACCAAAGACCCTATATTAATCACCTGGAACCAGGCAAGCCATCTGCAGAAGACAGGGTGGCAAGATTGTAAGATCCTAAAAATGGGGAGGACCAACCTTATGCAAGATACTCCACACAAGTTAGGGCTGCAGTAGCCATAATTGGACTTCCATGACCTGCACAATGACTGTCAATGACCCTTCAAAGTCTAGCATGAATCACAAGCAGTAGGATCCTTAGAGTAAAAGAATTAATAGCCATACTAATGGGGAGCCAATGAAAGGGTTCCAGGCTCTGCCATCGAGCCCTTATACTTCACTAAGGTGGAGTACTAAGAGGGAGGTTTGGCATTCACAGAGGGAGATGAGAGGAGGAAAGGGGGAGGCACTTTGATAAAGGGAGGGAGGGAGGGGGTGAAAGCAAAAGGAAAAAGGGAGGACGTGCAAGGGGGCACTGGAGAGGGGTGGAGGGACAGAGAGAATGGGAGTACCTATTGAGCTTGTATGATTGGGAAAAAGAAATAAAATGTGGGAGAAAAAAAATATATACTAAAGTTCATGAAAAAATTTCTCAGGTAAAAAGACGTTGCAAATGAAGAAAGCTTAAGAAGTACCAATCTGGTCATCAGCATCAAGATTTAAACAAATTCATCAGATCAAAATTCCTGATGTAAATTAAGAGGCTTTTTTGTTGTTTTGGTTTCTTATCTTTTTTCTCTTATGTGTGTGTGTGTGTGTGTGTGTGTGTGTGTGTGTGTGTGTGTGGTGTATTTATTTGCATGTGCAGGCATGTGTACATAGAGCACTCAAATGTATGTTTCTATAGAGCCCATGATCTCATCTGATCCTTACTACCACTTATCATTAGTTTCTGTATCAGAAACTAAGACTTTAAGGCACTTTCTTAAGGTTTCATTGTGATACCATTTGATTTGTGGCATTGATCCTTCCCTTGGATTTCACTAACATGAAAGAAAGAAATATTGTAAAGTCACTCATAGTCTTAGCCAGTTCTGAACCCTAGGAGTTACAATAAATATTTGTAAGGTAAGATGTGCCTTCTAGTGCAGTAGTGGCATGAGTGATATGAGAGTAACCAACCACTTTTCCATTGGATTTGAGGACATTCCAGTGGGAGGAACTCATGCCTAGTACTATAAATCTGGTCAAGAGTCCATGACCTGGAGAGGTCATAGGTCCTATGGGGGAACTAACTACTGCTGATTTGTTGAATGATCATGTTGCCAATCTTCCTAGTGGTGCTTTGAAGAGAAGCTTCTTTTTTGTAGTGGACATCAGTTAATGAAAAGACTCAAAGGCTCAAAATGTCAAGAATAAGTGATGGTGGAATGCTTGGTCCTGAATAGGACATCTATATCACATTTTCCAAGTCTAATGGAACAGCACTGAGTATCTAGTAGAAAGAATGTAAGCGTTGGAGGATTGGCCAGTATGCTCTAAAAAGATGTCTTGTAGACTTGACATGAACATTGCACTCATAAACTCACTGCATCTTCCCGCAGAAGACCTGCATAGGTGTGGACTCACCAACACACACACACACACACACACACACACACACACACACACACACACAGTATTAAGTCCATCATGATGGGGAACAACACATAGCAGAAGGTATAACAGCAGAAATTGGAGGCTGAGTCAGGCTCATGGTATAGCACTCTAGCAGCTTTGAAAGGAGGGAGAGAAGGAAAGAGAGAGAGAGAGAGAGAGAGAGAGAGAGAGAGAGAGAGAGAGAGAGAGAGCAAATCCTGCATCCTTTCAGTGATGTATTTCTTCCAGGGAGGCTTCACCTCTTAAAGGTTCCATGATCTTCCTAAACAGAGCCCCAGCTGGAGCCACATATTCAGACACATGAACCCACGGAGAACAATTCACAGTCAAACCAAAGTAAGGCCCAATTCCTCCCTGAGAGATGGTTGGCAGTTAATGGTGGTCCTCTGACGGATGGTTGGCAGTTCATGGTGATCCTCTGACGGATGGTTGGCAGTTCATGGTGGTCCTCTGACGGATAGTTGGCAGTTAATGGTGGTCCACTGAGATATGGTTGGCAGTTAATGGTGGTCCTCTGAGGGATGGCTGGCAGTTAATGGTGGTCCTCTGAGGGATGGCTGGCAGTTAATGGTGGTCCTCTGAGGGATGGCTGGCAGTTAATGGTCGTCCTCTGAGGGATGGCTGGCAGTTAATGGTCGTCCTCTGAGGGATGGTTGGCAGTTCATGGTGATCCTCTGAGAGATGGTTGGCAGCTAATGGTGGTCCTCTGAGAGATGGTTGGCAGTTCATGGTGGTCCTCTGAGAGATGGTTGGCAGTTCATGGTGATCCTCTGAGAGATGGTTGGCAGCTAATGGTCGTCCTCTGAGGGATGGTTGGCAGCTAATGGTCGTCCTCTGAGGGATGGTTGGCAGCTAATGGTGGTCCACTGAGGGATGGTTGGCAGTTAATGGTCGTCCTCTGAGGGATGGCTGGCAGTTAATGGTCGTCCTCTGAGGGATGGCTGGCAGTTAATGGTCGTCCTCTGAGGGATGGTTGGCAGTTAATGGTCGTCCTCTGAGGGATGGTTGGCAGTTAATGGTGGTCCTCTGAGGGATGGCTGGCAGTTAATGGTGGTCCTCTGAAGGATGGCTGGCAGTTAATGGTGGTCCTCTGAGGGATGGTTGGCAGTTAATGGTGGTCCTCTGAGGGATGGCTGGCAGTTAATGGTGGTCCTCTGAGGGATGGTTGGCAGTTAATGGTGGTCCTCTGAGGGATGGTTGGCAGTTAATGGTCGTCCTCTGAGGGATGGTTGACAGTTCATGGTGGTCCTCTGAGGGATGGCTGGCAGTTCATGGTCGTCCTCTGAGGGATGGTTGGCAGTTAATGGTGGTCCTCTGAGGGATGGCTGGCAGTTCATGGTGATCCTCTGAGAGAAGGTTGGCAGCTAATGGTTGTCCTCTGAGAGATGGTTGGCAGCTAATGGTGGTCCTCTGACAGATGGTTGGCAGCTAATGGTGGTCCTCTGACAGATGGTTGGCAGTTAATGGTGGTCCACTGAGATATGGCTGGCAGTTAATGGTGGTCCTCTGAGAGATGGTTGGCAGCTAATGGTCGTCCTCTGAGGGATGGTTGGCAGTTATTGGTCGTCCTCGGAGAGGTGGTTGGCAGTTATTGGTCGTCCTCTGAGAGGTGGTTGGCAGTTAATGGTCGTCCTCTGAGAGATGGTTGGCAGTTAATGGTCGTCCTCTGAGAGATGGTTGGCAGTTAATGGTCATCCTCTGCTGATGTCATGGTGGTGATTACTTTCTTCAATGGTAAATTGTCCATGTTCCAGTAAAAACCTCTTATCTTAATGAACCATGGGGAGACACACACACACACTCACCACACATGGAGAGACAGATAAGAAAATAAGAGAAGGACTTGTTTTATTATTATTATTATTATTATTATTGCCTGTGTATGAGTATGTTCTTGATCCAGTGCTTGTTCTTGACCCTGATCTGCCTCAGAATCTCCTGCCTGGGGAGTCCAGTTCATTCCTGGTCAGGTGAAGAAGGAAGCTGTTCAGTTGTGATTTCCTGATTTCCATCATTCAGTATTCATTGGACGTGGAAGCTAGAGAGTGTAACAACTCATCCGCTACTCTTTGCAATGAGTGTATATTTGACATGCACCATATTCTGTGATTCTACAGGAGACATGAAAGTTTCTGATCAAATTGGAAGGAGGAAGCTATCAAGAACACTAAAAAAATCCTCATGGTAAGATGTGAGTTGTTTGTATTTGGCATTTTGCAGTGAGAAGGTGGCGTAGAATGTTTATGAACCTATAAAGTCTAATAGGAGATTCAGGGTATTCAAGGATGGCACATAAACTTACACATTTTCTTGTCTTTAGTTTTTTTTTTTTTAAATAGTCAAGACTGTTGCATCTAGGAACTCTCTGCAGCGAGACTCGTCCTTACCAGACCTGCGTAATGACTGACACACCAACATGCCCCCATAGATTGTGGGCGCACTCAAGAGAGATAAGAACATACAGTGGAAACCTTAGGGACTAGAGCTGGATGACTGAAGGGAAATGCTCCTATCAATGGGGTGGCCCAAGGAGGGGTAATTCGGTATGTCACAGAGGTTTGAACCCCTACAAGAGTAGACAAGCCAGGGCTGGAGAGATGGCTCAGGGGTTAGGACCTTGCCTCCCAAGCAGAAGGTCCTGAGTTCAGATGCCAGATCCCATGAACACATTAGCCAAAGAAGGCGGTGGCCTGTGCTTCCAGCCATGGTGGGCGGAGCCTGGAAATCCTCCAGCAGAAACCTTGGAAGCCAGAAGGACAATCCAGGCTGATTTCTGTACCCTGTAATACGATGAATAAGTAAAAATAATTTAAAAATGAGTAGACAAGCCAAAGGGAACCCTGAGGTGCATAGTAGCAGCCAGGCAGAAGGGTAGAAGGGAGTGGAATGGATTGATGAAGAGAAGGAGGGAAAGTGGATGGAGGGAAGCAGGAATAAATACTTAATATGCTTGTAAAACTAAAAAAAAAAGTCTGTGAATTTATCCAGATGTCTCATTACTTACTTGCAGTCCTTGATGGTGGCCTATTTTCTTTGCTGTAACATGGGGTGACATCCAATACCCATCAGGATGGAGCCAAGGGCATTGCAGGAGCAGCAAAACTGAAAAAAAAAACCCAATAAACCATAATTCAGAACATCAGAGACTCTATATCAACCACCTGGAACTAGGCCAGCCTAACCTCTGTCCATCCTGAAGCTCAGGGAAATTTGCAGAAGAGGGGGCGGTAAGAGTGTAAGAGCACAAGGATGGGAGGAGTAATGATATGCAAGATACTCCACACAAGTTAGGGCCGAAGCAATCATAATAGGACTTTGCATGACCTGAGTAATGTACAATACATTATTGACCCCTCAAAGTCTAGCATGGACTAAAGGCACTAGGATCCTTGGAGGCTGGGGATTGACAGCCACAGTAGTGTTCCTATGCTTAAGGAGAACACTGGAAAGAGGTTTTGGAAATGCCCCTGGGTCCTTGCACCTCATCGGAGAGGAGGACCCAGAGGAGAGTTTGGCATGCACATTAAAGGATGCTCTGGGGATGGGGGAGACACTGGGAGATGGGGAGGAAGGGGGGAGGAAAGGGGAAAGCAAGAGGTCCCGGGGGTGGTGGTGGTGGAGGGAGGGAGGGGACCGGTGTACCTGATAAGTTTGTATGCGTGGAAATAAATAAAAAAAAAACTAAAAAAAAAAAGAATTTAAAAAAGTGTGTGTATGTGTGTGTGTGTGTGTGTGTGTGTGTGAAGATGCATGCATGTACCAAGGTGGGTGTGTAGAGGTCAGAAGACAACTTGTAGGAATTTGTTCTCACATTCACTTTGTTGAAGTATGCTCGCTCTTGTTTCTGACACTGCCTAGATACTCAAGGGACATTGGCCCAGGGATTCAGGTCACCCCACCAGAAGAGTGCTGGGATTGCAAGTACGTGCACTGCATCTAGCTTTCCTTTTTTTTTAAATTTTTTTATTTATTATTTATTCAATTGTGCGTGTATGCATGTGTGCGTGTGTGTGTATGTATGTATGTGTGTGTATGTGTGTAGAACCACGGACGAATTCGGGAACCACCATGGACGCCTCCACCTCCTCCTTGTTTACTCTGCCCGGGATTCACAGGCTCCGCCCTACCAGGACGGGAAACGCAGGCCGCCCCCGCTTCTGCCCGGCGCAATTAGAACCTTTTTATAACAGTTGGCAACTTGCTGATTGTTGATAATATACCAGCTTTAGTTATTCTTAAAGCTAACTGCCATTTCTTTAATTAAAATTCTATGTAGTCACTTATCCTTTAATTTGAACCACAATTTCCATTCATCTTTTATATGGAAGTCATACTTTAATTTTTTGTATATTTCCATATAATTATTGTTATGCCATGTCGGAAATAATAGAAGCACACTATGATTTTCTTTATTAATTAAACAATTAAATTAAAAAACAAACAATTGTAATCATTACAATTTTCCTTTTTTGTATGTATATGTGAGGGAAACATGTGTGTGCTCACAGGTGGGTGCATAGGTGGGTATGCATGTTTATGCATGTGCAGATGCCCAAAGTTGACACTTGATGTCTTCATCAATTGCACTCTACTTTTTTTCTATTAAGATAGGGTCTTTCAGTTGAACCCAGAGCAATAGTGAAGATAGATAGACAGCTTGTTCTGGGAATTCTCTGTCTTATCCTTCCTAGTGCTGAGATTGCAAGCAATCACCATGCCTGCCTGTCTTTTATGTAGATTCTGGGGAACTGAACTCTGGTCTTCATATGTGTAGAGAAATGCCTTATATATGATCCATCTCCTCAGCCCACATTCTAGTTTTAAGCAGATGATTTGCTTTTACTTTTTTAAAGAGTTTTTTAAATTTATTATTTATTCAATTGTGCATGTATGCGTGTGTGCATGTGTGTGTATGTGTGTGCGTGTAGAACCACCATGGACCACCTCCACCTCCTCCTTGTTTACTCTGCCCCGGGATTCACAGGCTTCGCCCTACCAGGACCAGAAACGCAGGCCTTCCCGGCTTCTGCCCGGCATCTATACGTGGGGTCTAGGATCCGAACTCAGGACCTTCTGCCTGCAAGGCAGAGGCTTAACCCCTGAGCCACCTCTCCAGCTTTTTTACAACTATAAATAAAGCTACAATAAGCATCTTTATTAGATTTTTCTGCATCTTTGGGAATAAACTCGTAAGGAAGAGTTACTGCTTTAAAAAGTATGAACACTGTGATTCCTGAAACTTAGGGAAACTCCTGAAGCAGTACATCAATGTGCATTTCCATTCTGTTTTACTCTATTAAGTACAGAAAGTTTCATTTTTATGTTAGTTTTATATCCCTACTAATCCTATGATGAATTGACTATTAATAAAAAAATGTGTACAGCTCAGTTTAAATTAAGTCCTTTAATGCAGGATTGAAGGAAGTTGTGGGGAGGGGTTCTCAAAGAATTGCTGTGTGGTAGGTGTTGGTCCTGCTATTAGCACGTGTTGTGCAAGCGGTGATAGCAGCATTGGTGAATGGAGGGGACGTCTGGCATTGGCACAATACCATGGGCTCTGGCATATGCCCAGTTTATTGAGTATGATGTCTTAAGTATATCTGCTGGCGATCCATTCGAGGGTGCTGGCCCACAACTGTTGGGTTGATCCACAGTGAATTTAACTGGTCAGGGAGACCCTGGGAGTCACTGAAGCCAAGAGTTAACATACCACAACCACACATGACTGCATATGAAGGCTTTTGATATGGGCGAGGCAAAGTATCACAGGATGGAATGAGACAGAAACATACATTTCATACCACAAATAGGCCCTCTTTTGGTTTTATCATGACAATTCTATTTAAGAGATACCTCTAAATTTTATTAGATATAATGACTTTTTAAAATGGTTTAAGATATTTTAAGTCATGAGAAAATCACCCCATCTCCAATGGATATTTTGCCAAGGGATTATTCAACAATTGCCTGTAGGTGGGTGCATGTGTGAGTGTAGGTGTATGGGTACGTGAGTGTACATGTGTGTGATAGGTTTGAGAGAGATACTGAGAATTATCCTTGATTGTTCTTCCATGTCGTTCTTTTAAGGTTGTGACTTTAATCCACACTTAATTGATAGGTCATATGACCAACCATTTTGCTCTGGGAATTCCCAGTCTCCACCTTCCAGGACTAGAATTACTGAGTGCAACTCTGATCTGGCATTTAACTTGAGACCGGGGACCCAAACGCAGTTCTTTTGTGCAAACGTTTTATCTACTGAGCCATTGCCCCAGCCCTTGTTCTAAGTATTTTTCAGTTATTCAACTCTAACTCATTTTCAGTTACTTTCTTTGTTTATACTATAGTTATGGTGTTCTTAAAAGGCATCTGTAAATTTTAATTTTCTTCAAATTGCCTGAGTTGTACCTCTTAGGAATACTCATTAGAGAATTTCTACTTTTCATGTATGCTTATTGCACTTAACTCTTTTTTTATACATTTTTTATTATTTCCGCGCATACAAACTTAATAGGTAGACCAGTTCCCTCCCTCCCTCCTCCTCCCCCCGAGCCCCCTGTTCCCCCTTCCCTTCTTCCCCATTCCCCAGTGCCTCCCCCCCAATTCCCAGAGAGTCCTTTATTGTGCATGCCTGACTTTCCTCTGGGACCTCCTCTCCGATGACGTACAAGGACCCAGTGGCATTTCCCTGAACCCTTTCTCGTGTTCCCCTTAAGCATAGGAACACTACTGTGGCTGTCAATCCCTTGCCTCCAAGGATCTTGGTGCCTTTAGCAGATACTAGACTTTGTGAGGTCAATAGTGTGTTGGACATTGCGCAGGGCATGCAAAGTCCAATTATGATTGCTTCGGCCCTAACTAGTGTGGAGAATCTTGCAAATCATTGCTCCTCCCATCCTTTTGCTCTTACACTCTTACCGCCCCCTCTTCCGCAAATGTCCCTGAGCTTCAGGATGTGGAGAGATTAGTCTGGCATAGTTCTGGGTGGTTGATATAGAGTCTCTGAAGTTCTGGATAGTGGTTCGTTGATTTTCTTTTGCAGTTTTGCTGTTCCTTTATTGCACTTAACTCTTATCTCAATAACTTTGTCCTCATTATAACCTGTAAGTGTTGTCTGTTCGCTGGAATACTCAAGTAGCAAAGGAATCACATTCTCATAGTGACTCAAATGGCAAAGGAATCATACAAAGGAACCACAATCTCATACTGGTTCAATGTTACCAAGTTAATGTCTGTATTTTCTTGTTAGTTTGTGTGTAAAAGTCCTCATGACAAACCAGGAAAAGAACTTCTCTAAATTTTTGGTTAGGAGAAGATGTGGCTGGGGATAATTTAGTGTCATCAATGCTCTTCCCAGAGAGTAGGGCTCTCAGAGTAAGGATTGCTTGGGGCTTCCAACCAGATTCTAAATATATCCAAAGGCTGAAATTCAGAATTGCTCTGACAGGACAATGATTGAATCCACATAGCCCTTTACCTATATTAACTGGTATTAAAATCCCTCAGAGCAAATTCAACTCAATATTTTAATTTAGATCATGTAACATACATGGTGTGTGAATATTACTTCTTATGAATTAGTAATTAAAAAATTCCTCTAAAATGTATACTATTGTGACTTTTAATATTCTTTCTGAAGACAGAAAAAACGTAAACCGGGACAGGAACAGCTACAATGCAACCTTCAGCTCTTGATTGGGAGAGGAAGGAAAAGAGAATAAAAAAAAATGTACTAAGACTCCTGTGCCTTGGATTTAATTAAAAACTGCTCTTTTCGTTTGCCTTTTTGGTGTGGCTGTAGATTAATATTTTTTCATTTTTTGTTTAAAATTAAAACTGCCCATTGTTGCTTTTTAGTAGATGAAAAAAATCATTTTCTGAAATAATATTGCAAAACAATCATCAGTTACATTTTAAAAAATATGAGGCAGATATTAAAGGGAAATTTCTCAAAGGCTTGTCGATTTACTTAGCTGTTGAGAGGATTTCTAGTGAAAGATGACCAAACCTTTTATGTTCCAAATAGCTGACCATTTATTAAATAGGAATGGTCTGAATTATTTAAGCCTCCAGTTTGAAATGCTGGTTTTCAGAATCGTAGGTGTCTATTCCCATGCATACAGAGCTCACTGTACTTTCAATCAGTCATTGTGTTTGTGGTTACACTCTTGATGTTGGATGTATGGTATTACAAAGACCATGCACAGGAAACCTAGAAAGGCTCTGTACTCGCCACAGGAACATTCAAGTTTAGTCTAACATCAGCAATAGGTAAGAAAATATTTTCATTATACTTTGTATTGGGTGAATTATACTGACTGAAAAGATACTGCTAACAAAATTATATTAATATAAGCACAAGGAAATTATTCCTTATCTGGAAAAATTTAGAGAGATGATCTAGTTCAAACATCCCATTTTCTAAATGGGAAAATCCTGAAGCACACCTCACAGACTGTAAGCTACTGAACTGGTAGAGCTTATAAATTTTGTGCCCCCTTAATAGGTGGTAAAAGAAAGAGGTGTCAAGGAAAGTGTTTAACCAGATCACCCTCCAGAAAACCACCTGTTTCTTGGTCACCATCGATCATTTTGATGTGAACTCAGGTGTTCACCCTCTGCCGTGATCCTGAAGTATATTCTTCAGTTGTGATGCAGGCGTAGAGCAGGATACAATTCGCTGAATGCAGTTCTTCTTCACAGTTCTCAAGAAGAGGGAATGCAAGATACCAACTGGGACCACACAGACAGACACCAACAGCTTCAGATGGCAGAGGGAATAGGGAGATGACATAAAAAAGGGGAGAAAATGAGTAGGATCGAGTTAATTGGCTTAGGTTGGCTGGTTTAAACAACTTTACTGGGTTCTGAGGCACAGAAAATTTTTAATATGTTATTTATGTTAGCGTGATACTAAATATTGTGTGTGTGTGTGTGTGTGTGTGTGTGTGTGTGTGTGTGCACGCGTGTGTGTATGGCCAAGAGGGCACTTGTGTATATGCTTGTGGAAGTCCAAAGGTGACATCCTGGATTGCTCTACTTGTTTATTGCTTTTCTTTGGAGTTTCCCTGGCTCTGTCTTTCAGGGTCAGATTTACAGGCTGCTGCTGTATCTACTTGGTATTTCTACATGGAATGTGGAGCCCAAACTCAGGTCCTTTTGTTTGTGAGGCAAAGCCCTAGAGCCCAGTGCGTGGACCTTTAGTAGTGAAAGTGCATGGGGAATGCTACAACTTTTTTTTTTTTGACTTCACATCCAATTTTTATCATTTCCATAATTTTATTTTTCTACTTTTACAAGCATATTGAGTACTTATTCCTGCTTCCCTCTATGGTTCCACCCTCCCATCAATCCCTTGCATTCCCTCCCACCTTCCTACTTATGCTTCTATGGATCCCAGAGTTCTCTCTGACTTGTCTACTCTTGTGAGAGTTCAGGTCTATGTGGCATACCAAGTTGCCTTTCTTCTGGCTATCTCACTGATAGAGGCATTTCCCTTCACTCACCCAGATTTAGTGCCCAAGGTTTCCACTTTATGTTCTTATCTTTCTTGAGTTCCTAAGTAGTCTATGAGGGCATGTTGATATGTCAGTCATTATACAGGTCTGGTAAGGCCAAGTCTCATTGTAGTGAGTTTCTAGATGCAGCAGTTCTGCCTTGAGTGGATATGCCTTGTCCAATGGTGAGGCTTCCCATCTTTGGCAAAACCTTAGGATCGGGAGAGATTAGGTTGGCCTGATGGAATGCTACAACTTTTAAGCACATTACTATTAAGTGGTGAACAGCCTTCCCCATAAATGCAATCACATGATTCATTTAAATCATTTTATAGTCCAAAAGTCAGCTTAACTGTATTTCATTGAAGACCTTAATGTTACTTTAATTTTCCACAAAATTCATATTTTTTCACATTAAATATATATATTTTATAAGAAATCTAAACTTTCCCATAATAGTTCCCTTGACAGGGATAGGGGATTCACAAGGAGCAAGATTCACAAGAAGCAAGATTCATAAGGAGTGGCTGGCAGCGCCACTGCTGTGAGTGGGTGTAATACGATGAGGCTGTAGTAATAATAAGTGAAGTGTGTGTGTGTGTGTGTGTGTGTGTGTGTGTGTGTGTGTGTGTATACTGCACCCTGAGATCACATCAGCTATATCTACATGGATACAGGATGGAATGAATTACAATGAACTGGTGATTTTCGTGATCAAAATGTCAGACACAATCTCCAGTGATCACCTCCAGAGACCTGAGACTCTAGACATCCTCTCTGCCTCTCTGGAGTTATTGTTTTGGAATTCAGCAGCCAGAGGGAACATGTTAGGAAACAGCTTCAATCCTTGGACATAGGGGTTGCTATTACTGGCTGCTGAGCATCAAGTGCCTGTTTTAGAGACAACTAGACATTGTCTTTCTCTTGAAGAAGGTAGGTCGAACACTGACTTTATGCTCACTTAAGGATGGGATTCATTTTGCTATGGAGTTAAAAAAAAGCCACTGAAAAATATCATACTTTTCTCTACCTTTCTTGATTCATATGAATGCCAGTTAGTTAAAGAGCTAATTGAAAAAAATAGTCTAAAGCTAAGAGAATAGACTTTCATGACATACAGGCTTATCAGACGATTTCTTCTACTCTCAATCCTTTCATTTCACTCTTTACTGGTATCTTTAGGAACTTCCCATAACGAAGACACAATAACAACAGTCTTTCCTAACCCAACAAAACCAACCTGTGAACACCCAACCTACCTTTACATTTGAAACATAAGATTTCTACCTAATTTGAAATTTCTGCCAATAATTTCACCAGAATGTGCCAAAGAAGTGAGTATTTTTAGTTCTACGATCTAAACAGCAGACACAGATCTGTGATTGGAGATAAACAATCTGTCAACTAAATATTTAAAAATAACAAATCGTTTGTTCCTAATATGCAGCATCAAGTCATTTCTGAGGTTCAGATTGATTTCTTTGAGAGGTTATTGTAGATTTCTCTCCTGTGGTGGAGAGTTAACTGGTTTTTTTTAAAAAAGAATGTTAACATTTTCAATTAGGTATTGGATGTCGTGGAGGGAAATGCCCTTTTCTGTGGACAGACTCCTGATAAATGTCTTCCAGTGGACTGTTGTTTGGTCCTCTGCCTTTGAATCTTACATGATTTGTATGTTGCTTGTGGTTAAAAGGATGTGTTTGAAGAGGGAGCAATTTACCACTCCAACACAGCATGATTCTTTTACTTCCTCGTTCTCCTCTTCTTTCTCCTCCTCCAACTCCTCATTATCTGTATACTGAGGACAGATCTTTGCATTTTCTCTTCATTGCACACATCATTTTAAAATCCTCATCAGCATTGTCCTATGTGCTGATAATGTATTCACAGAGTCATGTTTTAACATTTGTTTGACAAAATAGGTCATTGATTAAATGACTGTGATTCAGGTGTTTGTTTTTTTAACTTAAATGTATTTATTGTGTTTGCACTTTTGATGTGTTTGTGAACGTGCCTGTCACACACTGTATGTAGAGGTCAGAGGACAACTTTGAGGAGTTTTCTCTGTCCACTATTATGTAGGTTCTGGGGATTGAACTCAGATCATCAGGATTGTGAAGCGGGTGCCTTTGAGCACTAAGCCATGTCTCCATTCCTGATATTTCTTTAAAGATAATAAAGCCAACTTTCCTTCCTAGGTTTGCCTAATAAGAATCATTTAAATTGCAAAGAAGCTATTCATAAGAGACTCCTTCCATTTTCCCCTGCTTTAATGAGATCTCAAAACAATGTAACAGAAAACTAGGACATATTTTGAGAAGTTTTCCACAAAATTGTTGAGATACAAAAAGTTATGTAAATCATATCGTCAATTAATCTTTTTTCTTCAAGAACATCTCCAGCTTTTCAATTCATTTAAAAATAGCTTTTGAGCTCTCCCATGAGGAATCAAGCACATTTTACTAGGATCTTTGTCTGAGCGAAGCTTATAACCTGATATTTTGTTTAACCAGAGCATTATTGGATGCGGATGCTTTTAGCTTCATAAGTTCTTGTCTAGAAAGTGAGACAGTCGTTCCCAGAAGTTTAGTTTTGTTTTCAGTTTTAAGCTACGTTCTGGTGTTTTGACCTGTGCTCACTGTGTGGTGTTGCCTTCTTACATGTGAGAGGCCTTATACCATGGACATGCTCATTCATGATCTTACCATGTGCTCAGTTGATGTGCAGTTCACGTGAGGCATATGAGAGAGCAATCCAGTCTTTCACATTCAGCATATGCTGAAATTGCCTTTACCCAAGACATACAAGAGGCAAAGATTAAGAATTTGATGGGGCAGAAGTGTTACCTCTTGCTAAGGTGCAAGGATTACAAGTTCAAGGCTACCCTCTGTGTGAAAGTTATAGGTTGAACTTTGGGCACAGCTTTGAAGAACCGATAGATGAGGCAAGTCCTTGGGCACCTTCAGGACACTGTCTAACTGATGTGGAAGATCCAGCTCTTGGTGGACAGTACTTTCCAGGGGTAGATCCTGATAGAAGGAAGTGCAAGGGGAAGGAACTTGCCCTCTCTTCTGCCTTGTGCTGACTAGCTGTGTGGACTTTGCTGCAACCACCATCTTCACTAATGTTGGAACCCAGCCGTTTGGGTGGGCTTCAGTGTGACTGAGGTTGAGAACTCTTTAGGAATTCTTCACTCTTTAGCAACTAACTGAGATTGCTAGGAGACTTTGCAGGGATATTATGGTCTTCAGAACCAGACTGGAATTACTGAGATACTCAGCTCAAGCAGTGAGTGGCTACAGGCAGCAACTGTTGGACTACTCAGATTTTATCTTGTAAGCTAATCTAATAAATTCCCTTTTTATACATACATATCCATTTTATTGGCTCTGTTCCTCTAGAAAACCCTGAGTAATTCACTCAGCTACAGAAAGAATTTGAGGACAGTCTGGGAAGCTTAGCAAGGCCCTTTCTCAGAATAAAGAGCAAAGAGAGGCTTGGTGGTATAGCACATTAGAAGAGTGCATTCCTTCCTAACAAATACAAGGTCCTAGGTTCAATCACCAGTCACAACACAAAACAAATAAACTGCCAAAGATTCATGCTCCACAATCCTGTCCCTGCAATAGTGCCCGGAAACTCTGGCTCCACATTCTCAGCTGTCTAGCATGCAGCCTTGGCAGCTGCTGTAGCCTTTCTCTGGCTGAGATTTGTCATCTGCAAAATAGAAGCAGCGACATGGTAAATCCCTGCTGTACATTTCGTATGAAGAATTTAACCGGGTGACATGTCAGGACCTGCTTTTGGGAGGGGAGGTGCAGGAAAAATCTACAGACAGGGTGGCAGAGACTTTGCTCCTTTGGAACCACTGTCATTTTGTTCCCTCAGTGCTGGTCCTCATTTGCCTGTGTCAAGAACACGCTCCACACTCTGAGGACTTGAGAGTCTGGTCACAGCCTGCTGGGTTAACTGCTTCTCACAGAAGCAGAAACATATTTTACCACCAGCCCCCAGTTCGCATGAGTGTCCTCAAGCATGGCTGTATGAAATAGTCTGAATAAGGGGTAACCGAGGGTAGAGATTTTCTTCTTACACATCATTGACTATTTCCTTCTCCTTCCACTTTGTCTTCTCAGACATAAATTACAGGCTTTGGTGCTTTAGTTATTATGTCTGTTAGAATAATCAAGGTTACTTTGATGCATAGCAACTTAAAAGTTCTTTTTTATTCATATTAAATGTTTTGTTTCATGACTTTTTTCCCTCAAAGAGCAGAACAATTATAATGGGAGCTTTGTTGTGAAGGTATTACAGAATCAAATGACCTATTTAAATACAAGTAAAAATGTTAATCATAATATTAGTTGTCATACTTGTAATCACACTTAATAAATAATGTGATGCTGATATTATTACTGATATAGTGGTACTAATAGCTAATATTGTATCTTACGATAGTAGTAATCATAATGCTGGAGTTATAATTTAATACTTAGAACATGCTTAATACTTAGAACATTAATTAATTAATTTGCTGTTCCCAGATATCCTCATAGGCATTACCATATCCTAGTGAATAAACCGAATTTGAGAAAGTTTCATCAATATCCCATTTTTTACAAGTATATCTGGCTTAAAAAGTCATACTCCTTCTTAAAACATACTTTGGCTTTCTGTCCTGGACACTGGACCCGGACAAACTCCCTGCTCTTCAGGAGATGATCTTCCATACCAATTAGGATGCAGCCAAGGGCAATGCAAGAACAGCAAAACTGAAAAAAAAATCATAATTCAGAACATCAAAAGACCCTACATTTTTCACCTGGAACCACACCAGCCAAATCTCTCCCTACCCTAAAGCTCAGGGAACCTTGTGGAAGAGGGGGCAGCGAGATTATAAGAACCTAAAGATGGGGAGGACCAATGATATAAAAGATACAAGACACTCTACACAAGTTAGGACTGCAGCAGCCAGAACTGAACTTTGTCTGACCTGCACAATGGCTGACATGTCAAGCATGGATCTAGCAAAGTCTAGCATGGATCACAGGGTAGAAGGCTTCAGGCAGTAGGATCCTTAGAGGCAAGGGATTAAACAGTCATAACAGAGTTCCCATGGTAATGGGGAGCCCAAGAAGGGGCTTCGGGCTATGCCACTGAGTTCTGAATCCTCACTAGGGTGGAGGACTCAGAGATTTGTGGTCATACAAAAGGATGTTCCAGGGGATGGGAGGGAAGAAGAGGGAGGCAACAGGAGAGGAGAAGGGAGGGAGGGGGTGAAAGGAAGGGGCAAGGGGGAGAGTGAAATAGTGGACAACTGGGGAGGGGGGAAGGGAGGGAGAGGACAAGGTTACCTATTGAGAGTGTATGATTAGTAAAAAAATAAAATGTGGGAGAAAAATAAAAAAATAAAAGAAAAGAAGACATACTTTGAAGAGAACAGCATAGACACATTTTTAACTTCTCATCTCTTTCCATGAGTATGATATTAAAACAGCCTTCCAAAGCTCTTTAAAAATTCATTAACTTGTTAATCTGGCCTTAGGTCTTCCACATTTGGGTTGTATCTGAGTATAATGTTTTTCTTTTTCTGATTTAAAAAAAAAACACCCTAATGTCTACAGAAGATTTTGTTAGCTTGCTTTGCTGTTGTTAAAACACACCAGTACTTGGTGCATTCAAGTGCTCGAGAGCTGAGCCAAGGAGGAGCAAGTTCTGGGCCAGCTGGGAGGGAGTATGTCAAGAGACCTTACCTCAGAGACAAAGAAAAAAGAAATGAAAGAAGGAGGAGGAAGAAGAGTCAGAGGAGGAGGAGAAGAAGAAGGAGAAAGAAAACTGGACAGCTGGAAGGATAAGCCAGATCGTCAAAGGAAATGCGCAGTTTGCCATAACTCTGTACATGTTTTGCAGAGATTCTACCTCAGAGATGAAGAAAAACAAAACAAAAAAAAGGAGAAATGCAGAATTTTCTATGAGTCTTTGAACATGTTTTTGCTGAAGTAGGATTTATTTTTGGATAGGCATCTGATGGTCATTTAGAATCACAGGAGCTAATCCATTGGAAGTCATTTTTCTTTTTGCAAAAGGAGTCGACCATTTTTTAAAAAAATTTTATTTATTCAATTGTGCATGTGTATGTGTGTGTGTGTAGAACCATGGGCGAATTCAGAACCACCTTGGACCGCCTCCACCTCCTCGTTTTACTCTGCCTGGGGATTCACAGGCTCTGCCCTACCAGGTCCAGAAACACAGGCCACACCCTGCTTCCGCCTGGGGTCTATACGGGGGTCTAGGATCCGAACTCAGGACCTTCCGCCTGCAAGGCAGAGGCTTAACCCCTGAGCTATCTCTCCAGCCCCGAGTCAACCATTTTTGAAGAGACTTCATATCATCACTTCTAGACAGGCTGAAGCCTTCTTCCCCATTCCTCCTTTCTGTCTTTGTCTTGAAATCTCAGAAAAATACATGCAGATGAGACTGCACAGTGACATGTGCTTGTCTGCCTTCCTGACCATGGCTTTGTAAGTGAGGCTTCTGTGGGAAACAGTTGTACTGATCCTGGTGGGCAGGGGAATCCATTTGTCATTATTGAAAATAGCTTTTCTTCCATCATTGAAAATGACATTTGTGCGTCACAGGAAAGTAGAAACTTGGAATGAAGAATGTGTTGAGATAAATTTAGCTTTTGTCTTTCTTCCAATCTCAGTTTGGATATTGCGTCCCAGAAGAGCCCTGTTCAGCCTTCAGCCCACGGAGGTTGGAAAGGGCGGGAAAGGGCACAGGTGCATCACACACTGGATAATCAGGTACAGTTCCATCAAGAGGTGGCTTTGTCTATGCTTCCCTAGGAGAGCCATTCATTCCCTCCCTACCCTGCCCCCTCTTCTTTGGTCAAGCTGTGTGATAAATAATAAGATCAAGACACTGGCCACCGTCTGACTTGACAAATTATTACTCTAAGTATATTGTTTCTTGCCCTCCTGCTGTTTTTTGAGAACATTTCTTTCTTTTTCTTTGGGTGGTTTTTAACCATGGAAAATAAATGCATGCTTTAATAGACTGTGCACATATATGTATGCATATATGTACATGTATATGTATGTGTATAAACAAACGTATTATATTAAACTAGAATCATTAATTTTTATGCCAGAACACATCCAAAATTGAAAAACAAACTTTCAAGACTTTTATGCATAATTCAAATACATAATTATCTGTAAGCTAGCAAATGGCCTCAATGCATGTGTTCCTGGACTCTGAATTTCTCACATTTTCTGTAGTTCTTGATTAAGGCAGTGAAAAGCAGTAGCGATGGTGACTCTAGAGATAAAGCTACTCTTTATTGTTTTAGTGATTACATTTATATTCAACCATCACAATACTGAGACTCACATATTCTAAAAGGACAGATCTGCTTACTTTTAATAACTACTAACACACAGGCTTTCATCAGAAACTCTTTTTTGTTAATAGCAATCTTATCGAAATGTGTCTTACTGTCCAATTTAAATATAGCAGCCTGAATTCATCATCATACAATGAAATGGATTAAAAACAGACCATTTGAATCAAAATAATGATGGGCCCATGAGTAGGAATCTTCTAGAGGCTTAATAATGATTTTCATTTGAAGAATGCTTTCAGTTACTGTGCATACCCAACAATCTGCCAAGGCACCTAGGATGTTTAATTTTGCAGTGGGAAACCTGTGGTTTGGGCAAATTAAGTGACCAAGATTGCTGAGTAAGTGCACCAAGACAGGTGTCTAGGATTCCAGCAGATTCCCCAGCCTCAGTTCTGCCCCTGAACACGAACAAATGAACATTCATCCTTGAACAATGACTTTAGGATACAAGTATTTTCGCCTCTGTGCAGCTCTTGTACGGTATTTTCCCTCTGGGCATAGCATAATGCCACTATGAACTTTGCCTCCAGTCTGACCCAAGGAAGATGTTGGTTAGCATTTTGAAACATTCCATCCTGGAGGATGGCTCAGAAACTACAGAGCTTGGTTGTTTCAGGAAGTTCCTGAAACTAAGGTGGAGATGGGGAGCTCTTGTACTATGAAAGAAACAATAAATAGTTGCTGGGGGGGGGTGAAGGAGGTTCCCAAGCCTAGGTAGTCTAGAGTCTAGGCAGTCAGTAGTCTGGGGGAGACTTTGTAATGAGCAAGTCATACAGCATAGAGCTCCAAGGTTGCAGCTTCCACGAATCTCATCTAGCCTGGTGATATAGCAGTCTTTGAGTTGTCCCTGCTCCTGCAAGTAACTCTCACCCATACCCATATAAGTAGTCTCGGTACACTCATTTAGACTTTCATGCTGCATGTTGATCTCAACTTCCTGTCTAGGCTGAATAGAAGTTTGGGTGGCATCTCTCCAGGAAAAATTTCATGCAACAGTAGTTAAGAAGCCCAGGCTAAGGAATGAATCTCGAGGCACACTGGTTTGAAAAGAGAATGCAGGTACACATGAGGAGGAGGTTTCTGGTGTTTAGTTGTTGTAACAGAAGTGTAGTGGACAATAGCTACCTTTCAAAGGGGATGACTTCTTCATCTCCGTTTCTCATGAAAGAATACTTAACAAATTTTCATTTTGGTCTAGGACATGTGGAAATAAAAGTCAAATTGCAATCAAGTCTCCAGCTTCCTACTAAAGAGATTTTCTTTTTTAATGAAGGAAAACTGAAAATTGGTAAATTGATAAAACTGAAAGCTGGAATTCGATGCATGATTTGTGGGACTATGGTAAAATGATATTGGACCTGAATCAAAATACTAACAAACTATAACAGCTCATTTATAATACAATAGAAATCACCCACAGTTTGAATTTGAAAACTTGGAAAGAAAAGACGTTTTTTTCTGGACTTTCAGGCTGGAGTTTTCCCTATATAGGAGATGGTGAGATTTGTTTTTGTTTCTAATCAACCTAGTTTTAATATGACAAGTTCCCATTTTCTTTTCACTAAGGGGAAAGCGAGTTAAATCTAGAAGTTTAGCCTGTTTATTGAATTTATTTACTCTGTCTCTTTTCAGATGATATGTGAGTAGATGAATAAGACTATGGAAAATAGGACACAACTGTGTGAACTCAAGGACTAACTTGGCTTTATAACAAAATTCATCTTTGGCTTTGAGTTTCCTGATAGCCTGGGAAAAATGTTGCCAGCACATTGAATTTTAATAGCTATTTTTCCCAGAGCATTGCAAAGGGAACACTCAATGAGCTCATGACCATATTTAGAGACTCGATTATTTTCCCAAGTCTCTCTTAATCAACTTCAGTAAAATCAAGGGGCTTAATATTAAAATATAGCTCAATGCAAGCAGACCTATGAAGTTCTAAGCTAAGTGATTAACATGAATCAAATACCTGTGATTGCTTTTGGCTGAAAGATAGAGCCCAGTACTATATTAGAGGGGTGTTGGCTAGATCATCCCTGAAACAATGCTCCCTGGATTTGTCATTGGTCTCAGATAAGCTCAAATTAAGAGCTGATGGACAGATAGCAAGGTAATGTTCTCTGTTGAAAAGGGAAAGAGAAGAAAGGAATCAGGACACAGAAAATTCAGGCTTGGTGCCAGCCTTTCTGGGCAGAGTTTATCCAGCTGAATTAAACCTTCTTACCCCATGTCCTGCATCCATGGCTACAGTCACTGCTGCCGCTTTCCAAGGTCCCGTCCTTGGCTCTCACTCGGCCATATCTCTGGCAGCTCTACTACCATAGCTCTCCGTTGGCCTTTTGGCCTTTATTACCTCTTGAAACACAGACGAAGCCAAGAGCTGCTTCCAATTTCTCCAGCACCCACTTGCACTTGAGCTGGATTTCATTCTTGGCAAGCTTTGCAAATGCCCAGGCAGGACTGGGAGTGATCTGTACAACACATGGAACACTGATTGGAGCTATAAAGTGTGGAAACAAGATGAGTTATTTAGCAGCGAGGTACTCTCATGAAGGGTGAGAAGGTCATCATTTGGGGAGAAAGTCGAGGCCTTATTAAGGCCCAGATGGTAATGGGAAAGCTGGCTTATGCTTGTTTATGCACGACTGAGCCACATCCCAAATACTTGTCCACAGTCCTGTTGCGGAAGGTTATGGTTTTATTCCTGTTTTCAGAACTAAACCAGATGAGTCCATTTACTTTTACCCTTTGAAGTTCACATTAAGATGGATTCATAGAATTTAGGAGTATTTTCTTGTCATGATATGCTGTCAAGTTTCGTTGTGTGTTCATATAATCTGTGAGTCAAATCAGCCTCTTAGAAGTTTTCTTTTTGTTGTTGTTTTCGCTTTTACAGGCAGGACCTCCTTGTGCATTTAGGCTGACCTGAGACCCTCTACCCTCCACCTCAGTGTCTTGAGCCCCAGGATTATAGGTGTGCACTACCGTGTACTACACATACCACCAGTATGCTCAGTGCTCTTTAAACAAATCGAAATGAAGATCACTTTGAAATATTCAGATCTCACGTTTAATCAGGGTTCTTAAGTTTTCTTTAAAAAATAAATGTCTACATTTGGAATCACCTGCCCATCTGACACTGACAACTGGAGCAGAGTGGCTTTGGCCTGTTTTAGTCAAGCCATACTTTTCTTAATTCCCCAAACAACAACTTTTTGCTCCCTACCCCATATGAGAAATGCTGCAAATCAAGTGACTTTAACAACATGAATCTATTCTTAAGGGTTCTGGGATTGGAGTGTGAGATTAGGGTGTCAGTGTGGATTGTTTCTGGTGAATGTCTGCCTACAGTGGGTAGATATTGCAGTGTATTCTCACATGGGATGGATCTGTCTGTCTATATGTCTGTCTTTTTATTTATCTATTATCTATTATCACATATTAGCCTATGATCAATCTATATATAATCTATCTTCTTTCATCTGTATCTATCATTTATCTTCTACTGTCTGCAAGCCTATAATCAATCTATCTATTAATAGACTACATCTATACTTCATCTGTGACTATCATCACCTGTCATCATTATCTATCTATCTATCTATCTATCTATCTATCTATCTATCTCTCTCTCTCTCTCTCTCTCTCTCTCTCTCTCTCTCTCTCTCATCTATCATTCACCCATATATCTCTATCACCATCTCTCTAATGATGCTCCCACTCTGGTGGCTCTATTTGTATGCATACAAATCCCATTATGGATTGATGCTCATGATCTTGTCTGAATTCAGTATTTTCCAGTGGCCACATATCCAACTGTTGTCATGTTGGTGATTTTTAGAATTTTAGAGTACAAAGCTTATACCTGTAACAAGAACCAAACAGTGCACCCAGCTCTCTTGCATTACTTGCTCACGTCCCTGAAGCCAAGAGCATGAGACACACACAAATTTACATAGACAAATACATACACACACACACACACACACACACACACACTCACCTATATGCATGAAATAAGAAATAAGTGTAGAACTATTTAACTGTGTAAACAAGGACAGTTTCATTCATGAAAAATGCACCATTACCCATTTCATCTTTTTTGTGTTTTCGTTGTATGTCCCAAGTTTCTTCCAAAATGGCCCCAAAGCCAAGTAACGAATATATTTTAAGCTTTTTGTTCATTATGCATTAACTTTTATATATTATTTCTTTTTTGAAACAGTATTTTTAAATAGAAAACTTAGGAGAGAAGAAATGGTATAGAAAATTATTATTCAGAAAAAAATCTGTAAAAGTATCTAAATTGAACATTATCTTGCTAGTGAAATGTGAGTCCTGCTGTAGATTTCCCAGAGCATATTGGCTCTGGGATTCTGGGGGAAGGTGCTCTGGATTGCTTTTGAAAAGCACACATGCTACTCCATGTGGTGCAGCAGCTGCTAAGGTAATGATGCATTTTTAGTGAAAAATACCATAAATAAACATACAAAAAATCATATGAAACTCTCTCCAACTAAGCATAAAATTTGGCAGCAAGTTAAGAATCTAAAAAAAATGTTATAACTGATAAGATAACGCACCAGTCCAGCCATTTCCAAATCTTATTTCTACCTACATATTTATATAACACCTACCACCGGCACAGTTACCTTTCCAATATGCCACAAATCTACTCCACAATTTCCAATGGTAATATATTCCCAAGGTGTGGAAGACTCATAATTAAACGCCTCCGCCTCTACATAACATTAATCTGTAATGATTCAACTAACTATATGACCGAGTACTTTTTTTTGTTAAATGAAGTTAAATGAAAAACTACACTCTTTTTCTCAGTAATGATAGCAGTACATTATTATAAACTAAAGGTGGTAGGCCTGGTGGTGCACAATTATAACCTGAGCACTCCTTCGGAGGCAGAGGCTGGAGTCTGTTCTAGGCTAGCTGTGTCTGTTTTGTGAGACTCAGCCTCAAAAACAACAACAAAAAGGAAGATTTTTTTTTAAAGAAAGAACTGATTATTAGCTGTTTCTAGATTATATTAGAAAAATTCGAGTGATTTATATGTATGAATGATTTGTACCAATACCTTTTATCTGAAATAAGCAATGTTGGCAGTTTGTTCATAGGAATTCAAAACCACATAACCTGCCTAGTAATGGAGGGGAAAAAGTCAAATGGGCTGGCTGAATGTAGGTACTAAAGAGACCTCATAGAGACCAGAGCAAGAATTAACATCCTAAAACATACTAGAGCCTCAACTGAAGTGGTTCAGCACACATACTTTTAAGGTGACAACATGCCAATCATAAATATATGTCTTTCTACTTCTATGAAGAAAAAAAGGATGCCAATTGATTCTTTGACTGGCAGGAGTAGAACAAGTACATTGTCTTCAAATTGGTGATAAACTCAGGGTCTTAGAGAATTGCTCAGAGCTTGTTTTTCCTCCTTACCTTCTACTTTCCACCTCGCTATTAAAGAACAAAGTTTTATGATAACCAAAGATAATTTGTGTCCTTTTAACAGAAATTAAAATTTTAACTTTTCATAGTTACACATTAATCCTTCCTTATTCAGAACTTTTTTTTTTAAAGACAGGGTTTTACTTAGTAGCTCTGGCTTGCATGGAACTCCCTATGTAGACCAAGTTTCTTTGCTACACATACATACACACACACACACACACACACACACACACACACACACACACACACATACACACTCAAATCTTTCTCTCTGTCTGTCACATGCATACATACAATATCCTAAGACATATAGTTTCCTCCTTTCTGTTGGTTCTGTGTGGTATCTCCAAGGAAAATCCAGATATGAGCATACTTAGGAGAAAAACAAGGAGACTATCCTAACCCAGATATAGGAAATGTGCCTCGAAGCAACTACGGAGAGTCAGAAGAATGAAGAAAGCCTGGCCCCCAGCAAGGAACAGGAGGATGTACAATGGTGAAGGAAAAGCCTGGCAGCAATGCTGGCTCTAGAGGGTTTTGCAGTAGAGACACATACAGACCTCACACCAGAAATAAGAAAAAGGAAATCTGCATTATTAAAAAAATCCAACAGACAAGAAGAATGGAAGCCCACATCTGGAATCCTAGCACATAAGAAGCAGGGGCAGATAGTCTTGGGAATTCATGGCCAACTTAGACTTCATAGGGAGTTCCAAGCTAGAGTATGCAGAGATCAGAAAATGGCCTTCAGGTATCATCTTTCTCACCTATCCACTTTGTTTGAGACCAGGTCTTTTCACTGTTGTAAGAAGTCAGGCTGACTGGTCTGCAAGCATCTAAAGATGCTCTGGTTTCTATCTGTCATTTTTCATAGGTACGTTGGGATTACAGAGACTTACTACTATGTCTCTTTTTTATGTGGGATTTGGGGATCTGAATTCGGATCATCAGGATTGCATGACAACTCTTTTATTCACTGAGTTATCTCCCTCAACTCTTCACTCGGAACTTTGACTAAAATTCATTTTGTGGAGCTGTTTTACTAAGCACACTGATAACACACCAATTTTAGGAATTGCTAGGACTCTTTGTTGAAAGGAGAGATGAAAAGTGAATGAAAGAGATGGAATAAACAAACAGTACAATGGCTTGCATCAGAATTAGGTTGAAAGAGAATGAAAGTTATATTTGGTTCTATCGCCATCTTCCTGTCTCTCTCTTCTCTTTTCTCCTTCTCTTCATTATTCCTTCCTCCTTTCCCTTTTTTCCCTTTCTTTGAGAGTTATTATCATCAGGTTGGGTGTCTCTGTCAGAAGCAGGGCCATTGCTGTGATGAACATGACAACGTGGCTTGGTTTTGTAGGAGGAATGTGAGAGAGTTTGGGACTTTGGGCTGAAAAGACATTGAATAGTGTAGATAACATTTAATTGTCCATTCTCATGACAGTATAGAAGTTAGCAATTCTGAGAGAAATGCAGACAGTGGAGACTTGGCTTATGAGGTTTCAGAGAAGAACAAAGACTCTATCAGGAGCTGGGAAAGAGACTATTCATGTGATGTTAAAGCTAAGAATCTGGCCATTTCCTGAGAACTTAAGTAAACATGAATTTAGATATGAGACTAGTTTATTTGGCAGGGGAAATTTCAGGATAGAGGAACATTCAGGCTGGTGTCAAGAAAGGCTTGCAATTGTTAAAGAAATCAACACCACTGAAGAAAAAGGATGGTAAGAAAGGTGGCCCGGGGGCTTAATTCATTCTTTGGTGAATCCATCTTGTGAAAGCCCAAATTAATTTAAAGAAAATGATCCTAATTTGAAGGTTTCTTGTGCCTTAAAAGTAACTGCCAGGGAAAGTATTTCTCTAGGGTCTGCATATAGAAATGAAACCCAAATGGGCCAGGTTTCAACCCAAGCTGGCATCAGAAATTATCAGCATTGTCCAGGTGGTACTGGCTTTGAAAACAAAAATGAGATATTGAGGGAGTTGTAGAGAACAGTAAAGGACTGATACTGTGTGGCATTATCAGAATCTTTAAATATAGGCCCTGAGGTACCATTGTGTTGCAGTTATGAAGGTAAAGTCTATGTTCAGTGAAGACACTAGGATATTGGAAGTGCCAGGCCTATGAGATGTGTGGCAAGAGAAGTTTCAGGCATGGGTTGGTGTGGTGCAGCCCAAGAAACAATAATCATTCTACCAAAGGCAATAAACAGATTCAATGCAATCCCATTTAAAATCCCAGTGCAATTCTTCATAGTAGTAGAAAGAGCAATCTCTTGAGAAAAAAAAAACACACACTGCTGGTATGTGTGTGCCTCCATACAGGATTTCAAGGTATGCAGAGACATAGTAATAAAAACAACATGGCACTGACACATAAACAAATACATTGATCAATGGATCAGAATGGATATAAGCTCACTTACCTACAACCACTTGATTTTTGACAAAGGTGCCAAACATACACACCTCAGAAGGATAGCATCTTCAATAAGTGGTATTGGGAAAATTAGATATCTACATGTGGAAGAATGAACGTTTACTGTTACCTCTAATGTTATACAAAAATTAATTCCAAGTGGATCAGGACCTCAGCATTAAACATGAAAGTTTGAAATTTTTAGAAGAAAGAGTGGGAAATACATTTGAGTTGATAGGCCTAGTTAAAGGTTTTCTGAATAGGACCCCAAACACCCATGAAGACCAATAACCAACAAGTGGGACTTCATGAAATTAAAAGCTTCTGTTTGGCAAAAGAAACTCTAAATTACACAAAAAGACAACCCACAGAATAGGAGAAGATTTTTGTTAGCTACGAATCTGCCAAAGGATTACTCTCCAGAGTATACAAAAAACATAAAAATTGGACACTAAGAAAGCAAAAAGCCCAACTGAAAAATGGGCTCTGAAGCTAAAAAGGTATTTCTCACAAAAAGAAATTGAAACATCAAACAGATATCTTTAAAAAATGCTGCTTAACTTTGAGGCTGGAGAGATGGTTTAGGGGTTAAGCTTCTGATTCATAAGCAGAAGTTCCTGAGTTCCAATCCTGAATCCCACATTAAAAAATGCCAGGTGAAAATGGTGGCAGCCTGTAATTCTGGTCCAGGAAGGCAGAGCCTGGGAACCTCCAGAGTCAGGCAAAGAGAAGGTCACACATTCCAGGATGATTTCTGAAGTCATCCTTGGACCTCCACAGGAACACACTGACACACACAAGACATACATGAACAACATAAATAGATAAATAAATAAATATAAACTTAAAAAAATATTCATATTCAACTTCCCTGATCATCAGGGAAATTGAAACTAAAACGACTCTGAGATACCATCTTACCCTTTTAGATTGACTAAGATCGAAAACACACATAAGAATGAATGTTGGCAAGGATATGGAGAAAAAGGAACACTTATTCATTGTTGGTGTCACTGTAAACTGGAATAGTCACTTTGGAAATCAATATAGAGGTTCCTCAGAAAGCTAGAAATGGAACTGCCATACGACTCAGCTATACCACTCATTATTGGGAATATTCTCGAAAGAGTCTGTGTATTTTTACAAAAACACTTCTTCCATGTTCATAGCAGTTTTGTTTATAGTAGCAAGAAAATTTAACCAACTAACATTCTCATCAGCAGAGCAATGGGTAATGAAACTGTGGTACATATACATGATGGAGTACTATTCGGCTGTCTGGAAGGATGAAATTGTAGAATTTATACTCAAATGGATGGATTTAGAAAATATAATATTAAGTGAGTTATCACAGACACAGAAAGATAAGTGCCACGTGTTCTCTGTTATCTGTGGATCCTTGCATTAAACTCTTGTCTGGAGTATTTGGCTTTAAATTCCAATGTGATCACAAAGCTTTCTCTATATGCTAAGTTTATTGTAGCTATTTACAGGCCTGAGATGTTTGGCTCAGATGCTTGGGTCAGCTGACAAATTCAATGATGTGGGATTCAGAGGTGGGGTTGGGTATGTTGGTGCGATTGCAGCAGAGAAACCCAAAGATTTGGTGGAGAATGATATTACATATAGTTGGCGATGACTTCTGCCTCCTGTGTAGGAAGATTTGTGTGGCAGTGTGATCTTCACAGCCAGGAAAAGTAGATTTGGTTGTTTTCTTTTGGATGGAATGGGATCCTTTTGAATTTCCATCTTTTCGTGTTGTGTGTTTTGTTGTATTTATGTTTACAGTCTTGAAATTGTTTCCTATACAATGTTGTGAAGTCTACTCCAATTTAATTTTTTATTTGTAATAATAAAATTTTTAAAAAAGGAGAAGTTTTGTGTCTGTTACAGGTAGCACAGTTGGAGGTGTGTGGCTTCCCAAATCTAAGGAGACCACTTGATCATATTATGAATCCCAGATGTTGAATCTGAAACTGTAGGATTTGGTTTCGTTTTGTTTGGTTTCTTGTTATATCTTTAGTCTTCCATTTTGAAATAATAATGTTTGCTTTGTTTCGTTATATGTTGGAAATATATAACATATATATATATATAAATTATAAAATATAACGTGTTATATTTTAGAGGAGCTCATGATTAAGCAACTTTGGAATTTTAAAGTACAGGAAATGTTAATGATTGTAGAACTTTTTAATGTTGGACTGAATGCATTTTATAAAATAAACATGAGACATTGGAGACAAGAAGATTATAACTTAAAAGTGTGTTTATGTTGTTAAGTTAGCAAATTGGTGGAATTGTGATAGTTTCAATTGTCACCTTGGCACAATCTAGAATTATCTAAGAGGAAAGGCCTCTGGACCTATGGATGATCATCTTGATTATCATAATTGATATGGGAAAAAACCTTACTAATTGTGGAAAGAGCCGTTCCCTGATTTGTAAAAAGTGAAGAAAGTAAGTACTAGGAAGCAAGTCAGCATTATTAATTCATTGCTGTGGGTTCTTGACTATGGATGTAATGCTCTTGCCACAGTGACTTTTCTGCCATGATAGACCATAACTTAGAACTGGGAACCATATTAACCCTTTTGTAGTTGTATAGGAAACAACTTTTCAAGTTGCTTTTGTCAAAGCATTTATCACAGCATGAAAACAAACTAGAATGGTTCCCAGGCTCGAGTTTATTATATGGAAGCTATATTAGGCAAGTAAATACACACACACATACACATATACACGTATGTACATATATGTGTGTATATACATATACACAAAATACTTCCCACAGATTATGGAATTCTGAAATATTTCAGTCTAACTTTGGAGTCTTCAGGTTTCTCAGATTTTCCTATTATTATAGTGGATTTGTAAAATTGAAGCAGACATGTCTTCCACAGAGTAAGATGATACTTCTAATAATGGAATAAACATCCAAGAACTAATGCAAACATTTCTCTATTTAACTCTAGAGTATCTAATATACTACAGAAATAGTTTTCATTGTGCCACTGTGATATAGAAAAAAATTTCATATTAAGAAAATCTTAATAAAAACATTACCATAAGATGCTAATGTAAAGCTCCTGGCTTTCTGTTTTTTTTTTTTTCCTTTGACTCCAATTTCATTTCTTAAATGTGGATATTATGGCATTTATTGTATGAGGACCTCAGAGTGCCCAGGTTTTACCCTTAGAAAATTTAATTAGTCTGAGGTGGGATCCAAACACTAGGGTTTTTTAAAAAGCTCCCCAGGTGATTTTTATGTGTCTTGGAATTTGAGCATCAACCTTGAGGTCAATTGGACTATGAGCTGAATTCAATATTGAACAATGGCATGTATGATTCAAGTCTTAAGGTTCATCTTTCTCACATTCCTCAATCCCTCCCCCAGTTTTCACTTGTAATCTATTTATTATGATTCAAACTTTAAACTGGAGAAGATCATTAATCATAGATATAATTTAGTGACAGCAGGTCATGTCCCACTAACTAAGTACACCTTGTTTGCCTCAAAATGCTAATCGCTTTTCTGCAACATTAATGAGGGACAATTGATACCGAGCCTAACAATCATATATGGTCTACTTACTGTTTTATTGAAATAAAGTACTTTATTAGGGCATGGCAAAATACAACAAGGTATAATTATGCAAGATCATGAATCACATAATATCACACTTATGAAAATTTGGTACAAGGAAGAAGAGAATTTTAATTATTTTCAATGTTTTCTGAAAAAAAACTATAATTATGGAAGTTATTACTTTCTACCTTCCCTGTAACAAAGTATTTCATTCTCAGACAGGGGCTAAATAAGTCCATTTTCCTCTCTTTCAGCTTCCAGGTGTCAGAAAAGGAGGAGCCCCCATTTTTTTTCTGCAGCTAAATCAATTTATTGATTTGAAGTTGCACATTTAAAAAAACTCAAATTCTCAAGATGACAAGTAATCAATTATTTGGCTAATTTGTGTTTAATAATATTGTGCTTAAAGACACCTTATCTGAATGACCCTTCAAATAATGGGCAAGTTTTTAAAAATATTCATATCATAATGTTCTTATGCACAGTTATGAAATACATTGTTTTGAAAATGTGATTCAACTTTAGGGGACATTGGCATACCTTTTAATCCCCTTATTGGTCTTTAGTTTTGCCTTAAGGGACTGGATGCTTAATTTTTACAAGATTTATAAAGACTGTTTAACAGTGGCAAGTGCCTTGGTATATTTCAGCTCCAAGAAATATAGTTGCCTTTAAGAAGATAGCAACAAAACACACTCAGCTTTAGAGATCAACTGATAAATAATAGATGATAAAAATCTGTTTGAGCATGGGTGAAAGGGTTAGGTCATAATTTATTGAGATATTTCCCATTTTCCAACTGAGAAGAATTTGGATAGTTTTACTTATAGAAATAACTTCCAGTTGGCATGTGTTCATTAGTTTTGATTGTATGTGGGGGTATGAAATTAGATTCAAGTAGATGATGAACTTTTCATGAACAGGGACTACATTTTATCTATCTGTTTATTCTTAGCACTAGGTACAGAACCTAGCACATGTTAGTAAGCATTCAGTAGGCATTTATTAAATTATTCATAGTGGAGTCATTGAAAATACAGATGATAGAAGCAAAATGTGCTATTTACTCTTTAGAATACCTCTTGCCTCCAGAAGGAAGATGTGGTAGCTGGAATTCAAATGATTCAATAAGGAAAAAATATTTAAAAATTATTATATTATTTGGTATTTCAGGTACTTTAGAAAGGAGATTAGTGTATGGTTTTTAGTCAAATAGGAAATGGCTTTCCAGCATATAAGAAATTTATATGGACAATTAGAGTGAAATTCCTGAATTGATTAAGCATACAAGGAAATTTTAAAAAGAAAAGGGCTGAAGTCAAACATCCAGGGAGAAGGAGACAGACTCTCTGAAGTGTTCTAAATGATGGCTGTGTTTGAAAGGCCCAGTTTCAAATAAGACAAGACCATCTTTTAAGCTCCACGGGATACCACTGTCAGCTGCTATTGAAAACCGTTTGAAACCAGTGGATCAATCTGGTGTTTTTAAGCTCTCGTTTGAATGAAGCTATTTATTTCTGAGTGCATTTCATCATTTTTACTAAAGACTAGAACTTGTGGGGGCAGCGTTCACTCTTTTTGTTCTTGATAGGCTTTAAAAAGGCACGGGTGTCTTACAGGAAACACACAGTCTGGTCTTGACGTCAATGACTTGGGTTTACACATGAGCATACAATGCATCAAGAAAAAAAAATATCCTACAAAGAAAGACCTCATTTTCAAGATGTTCAAATGAGAATTAGCTCTATGGTTTAGGCAAGACTTGTGGTATACAAGAATATTTCTTATTTCAATAAGGCTGTGTCAAATTATCTCCTGTATTTGCATGGATTTAATGAAAGTCTCATCAAGGCACAGGCTGGTTTTCAATTTCATGACTGGTATAATAGCAAATATCTGAGACTACACCTAGGATGGTATGGGAGAAGTGGAGAATTTGTTCTCTCTATCTATAAGCTTGCAGAAACTTTGAGATTCCTTATAGTAGTAGTAGTGCTTTACTTACTTTGTTGATTAGTCATGAAAATATGTGCTGAGATTTATCCTAATGAATTTTAGGCTTTTTGGATCTAAGAGAATGAGAATGATGTTATATCTAACATTCCCATAGTATGTTATTTTTCTTCATCTATTTGTTTTTTCTTTATTCACTTAAGTAATGCATGGTCCATTTTCCATTTCATTCTTTAGTTCTCCTGTACTGAGTTGGGTGAACTAAGACATTCATAGACTAGAAGAATAAGAAAAATTTTCTTGGAAAAATGAAGTACCTGCTTCATTCTCAATGAAATGATAGCCAAATAATATTTTAACTCTTCCATTAGTTTTAGATTTCTATTGCTATCACAGCAAAGTACCACAAACTGGTGTCTTAACCATTTGTCATCACATACTTTGCAGTTCAGAAATCCAGAGAAAGTATGATCTGGCTAGTTCTTTTGCCCCCAGACAAAATTAAGATGTATGTGTGTAGGGGATTCTTTGCCAAAAGTTCTGTGTAAGTCTGCCCCGAGGTAGACTCCAGTGGTTGGCATTTTCAGTCCCCTGAATTGTAGATACTGATGTAGGTACATTTTTCTTAGCTGGTTCCAAGCCTGAGGATGTTCTTAGCTTCTGCGGCTTCTTGACCTTCTCTATTTTGTGTCTCCTTCTGTTTTGCCAGTTAGCAGTGATGTTTAAATCTTTCTCTGATTTCCTGCTCTGTTTAACTCTTCTGGTTCCTGCTTAGGGTGTTTGCTCATTTGCCGTTTTTACACTGAAGGCCACTGCATATAGTCGAGGCTGGCTGTATGCTTAGACCCTTAGAGGCTGGAATTATAGGCATGTGCCAGAATGCCCAACTCTCTCTCGTTTTTAAAGGTTCATGTGAATATTATTTGACCTATCCAAATAATCCTATATCATCTCAGATCT
Organism: Typhlomys cinereus; assembly: GCA_023101885.1. Lineage (NCBI taxonomy): Eukaryota > Metazoa > Chordata > Mammalia > Rodentia > Platacanthomyidae > Typhlomys > Typhlomys cinereus. The sequence continues at coordinate 748,573 of JALPQD010000105.1, read as the reverse complement.
AGTAGCCTGAATTTTACCCAAAAAGTTCCTTCATAATAGAATCTATATTATTATAAAATACTAAGAAGATAGAAGTCTTAGATGACATGGTTAGAATTCTGCTTTCCAAATATGGACACATCAAACATGAGGGATAGAAACTATGATAAACGTTTACCCCGCTGCAATATAAGACCATAGAATTCTTCTTTTTTATAATTTATTTATTTATTTCCGCTCATACAAACTTAATAGGTACACTGATCCCCTCCCTCCCTCCAACTGCTCCCTGGACCCCTTTGCTCCTTCCCCCTTTTCCCCTTCCTTCCTCCCCTCCTTCCCTATCTCCCAGTGCCTCCCTACCCCCATTCCTCTGGGTCCTCCTCTCTGATGAGGTGTAAGGACTCAGTGGCATTTCCTAGAACTCTTTCTTGTGTTCCCCTTAAGTATAGGAACACTATTGTGACTGTTAATCCCTAGCTTCTAAGGATCCTAGTGCCTTTAGTTCATGCTAGACTTTGAGGGGTCAATAGTGTGTTGGTCATTGCGCAGGGCATGCAAAGTCCTATTATGATTGCTTCGACCCTAACTTGTGTGGAGTATCTTGCATATCATTACTCCTCCCCATCTTTGTGCTCTTACAATCTTACCACCCCCTCTTCCTCAAATTTCCCTGAGCTTCAGGATGGGGAGAGATTAGGCTGGCCTGGTTCCAGGTGGTTGATATAGAGTCTCTGATGTTCTGAATTATGGTTTGTTGATTTTTTTTTTCAGTTTTGCTGCTCCTGCAATACCCTTAAGACCATAGAATTCTTCTAACACTGCTTGAAAGCCTCCATTTGCACCTCATTTTGCTCAGGAAGATGTCAAGTCCCATGCTGTAAAAAAATAGCTCAGCAGGTAAAGGCATCAGTGGGCCAACTATATATCCTAAATTTGATTCTTGGAGCCACATGGTGGAGAGAACCAACTCCCTAAAGCTGCCCTCTGAGCTCCACAAGTGCACCTTGTGTGCACCTGCTTTCTATCTTTCTGTATCCTTTTCTCTTTTTAAACAACTATTTTAAGAAAAGAAGCTAAGTTCTCAGAATAGCCTACCTGCTTTGCACGTCCGACCTACTCGGTCTCTCACTGTGGCTTGCACTCTTCATCTTTGGCATCCCATTCTGGCCCACATACTCTTAGGATACCTCTCTGTTCTTCCAGCACAGCAAATATGTTCCCCATCTTGCCTTTGACTTTGCTGACATCCTCACTTGGAAACCACTCTTCCCTTCAATGTCTGCATAGATTTTTCCTACTCTCACAGAGGTGATGTTGGCTTTTTCAGTCAGGGCTTCCTGACCATGATTTTTACAACTTCAACTACAACTTACCTCACATTTTCTTTTGTCTTTCCCACACCTGTCTTTGCATCCCACGTTACTAGCAATTGTCAGCCTTGACTTTATTAGTTATGTATTTATTAATGTGTAAGAAGCAGAAGTTTCATTTCTTGTTCCTTGGTAGATTTGTATACATGTGGTAAGAACCCAGTAAAAATTTGTTGAAAGAATGTTGTGTGAATTAAATAATAAGCATAGATTTTCATGGTTTAAATTATGAAGTTAGTTCTGTCTCTAGTAAGAATGTATATGCTGATATGAATTAATGATTCCAGTCTCTGCCCCTCTTTCAATTCTACTGCTATCAATTTTAGTAGCAAAATAATGAACCAAGACAGATTTTGAAAGAATATGTAAGCATGATTCATTCACTTGCATTTATTTCTGGCTATTTACCCCTTTACGTAATTTGTTCTTTCGCTATTATGAATCTTTAGCTTCAAGTTCTGGAAAACTTATAGAAGATTTAATCAATGGTCCTAAAAATGCTATGATGCATCTATTTTTTTCCATTTAAATGTGATACAAATTTCACCTGTTTCTCTTTCATTTGCTATGAATAGTCAGTTGAATAATATCAATGCCATCATTAAATGCACAGTACATACTTTTAAAAAATGTATCTTGTCAGCATGTTATACATCTGGTGTGGTCCGGTTTGAAGAAGGCATGTTATCATCAATTGCTATCTTTAAATGCTGTTAATTTCAGCAGTTCTGTGCCTTTATAACTTTCGCACTTTCTTCCATCATGGTAACAAGATGCACACATTCCTCTATCTCAGTCGTGTCACCGTGTATCTCTCGTGATGTCTAACCAGGGGCAAAATTGGTGGAGTGTAGATGTTCTTCATGCTTAGCTCACTTCTCTGGTCCTCTCATTCTAGTTTTCCAGTGGTGAGTCTATGCAATGAAGTGATTTCAGCTACTAATTCTGTGCTTATAACTTCTATACACATATGATCCAATCCATACTTTCATACAGGGAAATCTGTGGATTAATAATGTTAGCTGGGCAGACTGCGCAGGTTAAAGTCAAATCTCATAGAACAACATTTTGCAGATGCAATTTCTGTTTACTGTATTTTCACTCTGCTCTCAAATCCAGAAACTACAAACACATCTGATTTCCTCTATCCTTTCCTCCTCTTTCCAAAACAGATCATTTCTAAGCCATTAGAATTTTGCTGCTAACTCACTGATTAATCTGTTCTTTCTTTCCATTGCTTCTGTTTCTTTTGTGATATAGGCACTGCTCTAATGTCTTAATAAGTCTGTTATTAGCTTTTGGTTCCTTCTTTTCCTCTACTTCTCATATTTGTTTTAGAGAACGTTTACTTTCAAACATAGATCGGGACATGCCACCAACAACAATACCATCACCTGGATAAACATGATGTAAGTTATAGCTCTGTATTCAGGATCTTTCTCATAGGAATCTAGATTCATTATCTAAAGCCGTATTCCATTTGAATCCCTAAAACAGAACCACATATCATTTCTGAAGCAGAAAGTGACACCTCAGACTTTGTCCCTTCACTGAGGCTTCTTCACTTTACATGTCTGGTTTTCTCTGCTCACCTTTCCTATCTGTCACAACCCATACCCAGCAGGGTTCTTGATGTCTCCAAGAGAGAGTGCATTCTCCTTCTCCTGTGCCATTAAATCTCTGTTCATCACCATTCCCAAGCTCCACAGCATACACACTGTGTAGTGATCCCCAGCTCATGAGATCTTTGAGAACAGCAGCCGTGTCTTTTTAAATCTTAGCATCCCATGCAAGAAGCAAAACTCCTGGCATTTAGGAGATTTAGCAAATATTTGATGAAAGAAAAGGTGTAGAAAGCAAACTTATAGGAGCTGAACTAGAATCAACACAGTGAAATATTGAAGATGAATACAGAAGGGAGTCAGCTAAGAGCATCAATCCTGGATCTTTCCTATGAAAGATTTTACCTTCCCTTTCTAAACAACTACTGTAGACATCCCCATGGTGTTCCCTTGTGTGAAATTAAATAGTCATTCGTGTTTCAGAGTGTAAAAAGTGCCATTTATTTGTTATTGTGTTACTGCACCTGCAATAGGTATTTTAGAGAAAGCTTTGTATATACAATAGTTTTACTCAAAGGGTATATCACTTGTCATTCTCTTTAAAAAGCTGCATCAAAACGAAATTAGCTCTTTTTTATCTTTTTTATAAAATTCAGAAAATGAATCTAGAGGCATAGAGAAATGAAACCAAGATCACCCAGCGAAGCAAAGATCGATACGGACAGAGCACTGACAATCTGTGTACTTGGTCCAGGGTCTCCAGCTACATTCTCAAATTTATGGAAAAGTGGTTAAATGTATCTGTTTTACTCTGGCAAACTAGTTTGGTAGTTCTTTAGTATGGTTCATATGCCCCTCTCCAGTAGCTCAGTGTAAGTGTTGGGCACTGCATGTAAGAGATACTGGTCCAGCCTCTGTTCCCATTCTGAAGATGAAATGACTGAAGTGACTCAGATAAAGTCACTGGGGTCAAGTCAAAACATTTTAAATCTTTTTAATTACATTTTTACATTTTTTGCCTAATTTTACAAGCTCAATAGGTACCCACTTCTTCTCCCTCCTCCCTTCCCCCACTGTCCCCCATTGCACTCTTCCCCCCCAACTCATCCCCCCCTCCCTCTCATCCCTTTTCCTTCCCACCTCCTCTCTTGGTGCTTTTTGCTTTCTCCCTCTCATCCTCCAGATCATCTGTTTATGTGGGCGCTGGATTTTCCTCAGTCATCTACACTAGTGAGGGTTCAGGACTCAGTGGCATAGCTTGGGGCCACTTCTTGGGCTGCCTGCTAATATAGGGACACTATCATGACTGTTTAACTCCTTGCCTCTAACTGCCTGAAGCCTTCTCCCCTGTGATCCATGCTAGACTTGGGGGGGGGTGTTGTTGACATGTCAATCTGGCTGTTTTTTCATACTCTCTTCTCGAAACATTTGCAGCAGGCCTTACTGTGTGATCTTCACAGTGGCCAGCTGGGAAATCTATTCTTCCAGCTAGTTTTCATTCCTGCTCTTACTTTCTATTTCAGCATTGTTTTGATCAACAGAAATAAGACTTTGTTTCCTTACTTTTAGATGAATTGGTTACCTCTTTGGAGAAAAGCCAAATACACTCTAAATACTAGTCTCATTACCCTCAACTGTGCTGTGCTTGCTTCTGCAGTCAATGAGTGTTCAGAAACATTCTGCATTACACAACACCCCTGCATTCATATTTACAAGGTGGCTCCATTAGTTGGCTTTCCTATTAGCATAGTGCAGGCATGCCATACAAGGGATTTATTTAGCAACTGAGTAGTAGCAGCATCAATGTTGGAGGGAGGGGCAAAGAGAAATAAAACTTTTCCTCTCTGTATATTGTTTGCAATGACAGTTCAACTAATAGTATTCTTTTTGTTTTTGTTTTTATTTTATTTTATTTTTAGGACAAGGAAAGTCCTGATAAGAAGACTCCTCCTGTTCCCTCCTGTTCCTTTCACAGTGGTGACTGGGGACAGCCTTCCTTGCTGGAGTTAATGTATGGGGACTTCCTATCGTATTGTTGCTGCCAATTTTAGGGAGTGTTGTCCCTGCTGAGGATTGGTGACGGCAGGACACTCGTCACAGTTTCCTGAGCTCATGGTCTTACTGTCCCAAACAACCTCTTTGATTTGCTTTTCTCCATCACCTTGGAGATAAACAGCAAGGAGCTGCTTTAGCAGTGAATCGTTAATTAAACTGAAGTAGTTCTCAGATGCAGAACAACACAAGGGCAAAGAGAACAGACAGGCCCATCTTCCAACCAGCTTTAAATTTGTCAGTTTCCTTTAGATTTAGTTGAACAGGGAAAATATCACAAGTATATCTCCTGTGTGATCTGTTCTAATCCCTTTCGTTCTCCTTCACAGAGGAGGCTACATTACCAAAACTGGCCTTTTGTTGTTTGCGTTCATGCTGTTTGTCATTATATTAATGAATGCATGTATCTTACATACTTGGCATGCTTTGTGTCTTCATGTAATTCTCTTTTTTCATTCAATTTTGTTTTGGAGATTCAGTCCTATTGATAATATGGTCTTTACTCATTTTAAACAGTTTGCCTTCCATTGTGCTTCTTCATTTTCTTCATCATCATCTATGTTGTTATGAATCTTTTTGTGCAAATTTTATTTTGTGCCCATTTAAGAGCTTCTCTTAGGTGCTGTATTAGGCAGGGTTCTCCAGAGGAACAGAACTAACAGAATGAATATATAAAAAGGGAATTTGTTGGGTTGGCTTATGAGATACAATGGCTGGCAGTAGCTGCTCAGTCCAGCAGTACCAGTTTGTGACTGAAGGCTGGAGGATTCCTGGAGAGTCTCTGCATTTCAGCCTTGTTGAAAGGTCACAGAAACTAGGTGACAGGAGGGAGGATGAACTTACCAGTACAAGCATGAGTCTCCTAGAGTTCTTCTGCCCCATGATTCTTTTTATCTGACCTGCTTTTGGAAGATTCCATCCCAATTTAGGGTTGGTCTTTTTGTTGCAAATATATTTATCCTGATAATCTCTTCATGTGGTCTGGCAGCCAATCTGTTAGTTAATCCCAGGTGGAGTCAAGTTGACAACCAAGATTAACTATCACAGATGCTTTCCAAGAATATAGTGACTGTGTTAAATGATACACAAGAATTCTAATCACTGCATCTTACCAGAGCCAGTGTTTACATCGGCATACCTGAAGGCAGGGCATGGAAAAAGCCATGGTGTTCTGCCATCCCAAATCACGTAGGTTTTGTGCAGTCTAAACTAAAGTGATTATGTTTCAAGTACTGCAGTAGCCTTCAATATTGTTTTTTCTTCTCGGTTTGAGTCCTATGTGAACCCTATTCTATTAAAAGTGTTTTCTTCTAGAGGCAACTTAGCATGCCACAGAGGCCTGAACCCCCACAAGAGTAGACAAGCCAGAAGGAATCCTGGGGTCCATAGAAACATGCAGGCAGGAGGGTAGGAGGGAGTAAGAAGGATGGATGAAGGGATGGGAGGAAGGGACCGTGGAGGGAAGCAGGGATAAGTACTCAATATGGTTGTAAAAAGTAGACACATTTAAAAAAGTGTTTTCTTCTTGTTAGATTGTTATGGTTTTCTGTTTTAGATATTGAGCTTCTGTCAGGTATATGAAAAGCAAATGTCTGTGTGATACTGTTTTTTATATTTGTTTTCAGTGTTTGTGTGTGTGTGTGTGTGTGTGTGTGTGTGTGTGTGTGTGTACATGCATATGTGTATGCACACTTAAGGGCTAATCACAAATGCATATGGAGGTTGGAGGACAATTTGTGGGAGTCGGTTCTTTCCCTCCACCATGTTGTGGGCTATAGTGATCAAACTTAGGTCATTAGTCTTGTGTAACTTCTGCTTATACCTACTGAGCCATGTCACTAGCTTGTCTTTTTATGATTTAAAATTCCCCTTCCCCTTTTTCTTCTTTCCCTTCTTTCCTTTCTACTTCCCTTCCCCTTTCCTTTCCCTTTCTTACTCTTCCCTTTGTTCCCTTCTCCTTCCCTTTCCTTTTCCTTCACTTCCCTCCCTTCTTTTTTTTCTTCAGTGATTTCTTTTTATTTGCAAAGCTGACCACAAACTCCTTGGTCTTCTACTTCAATCTTCTGAATGATTAGGAATACTGGTATTGCTGCTATACACAGTTCTGAGCAGCTTGAAATATACACAAAAACACACTTCATCTATGTTAATAAAGTTTGTCTTATTGCTAATATCCTGTTTATGTGGCATGTTTGTCACAATTGTTAAATCAATTCTGTATGTTATTATGAACTAAAGATCTTTATTTACATAGGGCATATTGTTTGATTTTTACATTTTAAAATACATACATTTTAACGAATGTGTAGTAACATGAATCATCATCATATCACACAGATCGGTTTCACTGCATTAAAAAATGCTGCACACTCCACCTTTTTATTCCTTCCCTGCTCTCCAAATCTCTGGCTTTCACTGCTTCTACACTTTTCCATTTTACAGAATGCCATATAGTAGAATCATGCACTAAATAGCCTTCACAGACTAGCTTCTACAACTTAGTTGCATACATTTAAAGGACTGTATGCCTTTTTTGTGGCTTGGCAGTATGCAGTTTATCATTGAACAATAATATTCCATGTTATGGATGTACCATATTTTGTTTATCTACTTACCTTTGAAAGACATCTCGGTTGCTTCCAATTTTTGACAATTTTGAATGCGATTGCTCCAAATAGTCATGTGTAGGACATTATCTAGACATAAATCTTCAGCTCATTTAGGTAAATACTCACATGGCAGTAACATGTTCATATGGTTAGCCTATGTTTAACTTTTCAGGAAGTTGCCAAACCGTCTTCTAAAGTGGCTGCAGTCTTTTACATTCCTATCAAGGAATGAATTCCTCTTGTAGCACATTCTTGCTGGCATTGATTTTAGCAGTGTCTTCTGGCAGGTGTCTTGTACCAATTTTGTTTTTTATTTTCTGTGTTTTATGGTACTCAAACATTTGGGGTCTCTCTGACTAGGGAAAGAGTGCTCATTCACAGGTTGGCTTATTTCTAAAGAAAACAAATGACTCCCCCTGTGAGAATGCCATTCCTAGGCAAGCCCTGTGACTTCTATGCCCACGATCTCTAAACATCTCTTTTATGGGACACGTCATGTCAAGACTTCCCTGCCAAAAGCCACCCAGAATCAGGTACAGTGCAAATCAGGACAGATCCTAAAATGCAGAGCTCACTACAGCTGCCCAAATAGTCATCCCAAGTCTATTTGCCTTTTTTTGCTCATTTCTTCCTGTGCAAAATGTAGTCAAGATTTTTTTTATGTCTCCCTGTTTCTTTGCTGCTGGTTGACCTGGTGTCCCCACATACCTGTGCATGACATGGCATGGGCCTACTGTTCCTAGGATCTGTGGGTATAAATATGGCTTCTTTTATGACAGCCATTTCTATGTCTGTGCGCCTTAACATATCTGATTAAAACAATTCTTTGTACATTTAAAAATATGTGTAGTGGCATCTCATTGTTGTTTTAATTTGCAGTTTCATCCTGATATGTAATGTTGAACATATTTTCATATGCTTATTTGCCATCTGTATATCTTTGATGAGGTGTCTGTTCGGATCTTTTGCCCATTTTTTAATTGGATTGTTTGCTTATTGTTCAGTTTTAAGCGTTCTTTGGATATTTTGATTCTACGTCCTTTATCAGATATGTGTTTTGCAAAGATTTCTCTCCCAGTCTGTGGCTCGTCTTTTCATTCTTTAAACAAGTCTTTGGTAAAGCAGACTTTCAATTTTAATGAAGTCCGTCCGTCTTATCAATTTTCTCTCTCATATACTATGTTCTTGATGCTGTGTCTAAAAGTCACTGTCAGAAATTCAAAATCACTTAGATTGTTGCCTATTTTAAATTCTCTAGCTTCATCGTTTTGCATTCACAGTTATATCTAGGATCCATTTGACATTTTTTTTTGGTGGGTGTATATGTGTGAGATAGGCAAAGCCTTTGTTGAGATTTAATTTCTTGCATATGGATATCCAGTACTATCTGCAGAAGAGACAAATATTTCCCCACTAAAGACCTTTATTCCTTTGTCAAAGATCAATAGCATTTGTCTGGATGTTTCTGCATTCTTTATTCTATTCCATGGACCTATTTTACTATTTCTTCACAAATACTATACTGTCTTGGGCACGATCATATTTTAGTAAGCCTTGAAGTTGGATAATAAACCTCTTGAATTGTGGTCGCTTTTTTTTTTTAATCATGTCAGCAATACTGGTGCCTTTGCCCTTTGGTATCGCGTTTAGAAAAATTTTGTCAATATCCACAAAGTACCTACACTCTTCTGATTGCATTGAATCTATAGATTAGGTTGGAAATATTTGACTTTAATAAATTTTAATCTTTTTATCCATGAACATGGAATATCTCTTCATTTATTTATATCTTTGATTTTTTTGTGGTTTTCTACATATGGCTTTGAAACATGTTTTATCATATTTATAACTAAGTATTTCTTTTAGAAGGGTGTAAAAGCAATGAGAAGCTTCAGTTGTTCATTACTGACATGTAAGGAAGTAATTGATTTTTTTATATTAACTTCATGTTCTACAATCTTATAACAATTGCTTATTAGTTCCAAGAGTGTTTTCCCTCTATCCTCTGTAATTTTTCAAGGACTATTACATCACTTACAAAGATAATTTCATTTCTTACATTCCAATTGTTATACCTATTATTTCCTTTTCTCATCTTATTGTGTGAACTAAGATGCCCAGTGGGAGTTGATGGTAAGGGATCCTTTCTTGTTCTTGATCACATGAGGAAAAGGATATGCTTTTCATCAGCAAGTTGCACATGACTTGTGGGTATTTTATAGATATTCTTTATCAAGTTGAGGAAGCTATTCTCTAGTTCTATTTTTTGATATATCATGAATAAATGTTAGATTTTGTCAAATATATTTGTCAAATGACATGCTGATATGATTTTTTTCTTCTCTCTGTTGCTAGAATGGATTGTATCAATTGATTTTGGAATGCTGAAGCAACCTTACATAATTAGAATAATTCCTGGTTGTTTGTAAGAGTTGGGATTGTGATATTTAGTTTTTATGTATTGTTGGATTCAAATGTGTTGCTTAAGTTTTTTCTAAACATTTATTCGTACATGCATCTGTGAGTATATGTGTGGACACATGTGCCAGCATGTGTGCATGGAGGTCAAAGTATAATTTGCAGGAATTTGTTCTCTTCTACTGTGTGGGTTCTGGAGATTGAACTCAGGTCATTAGAATTAATACCAAGCTCTTTTACCCTCTGAACCATCTTGCCAGCTTTAATTTGCTACTTTTTATGACTTTTGTTAACAGAGACATTGGTCTGTATTTTCTGTTCTCATATTGTTTTGTCTGATTTTATTATTAGGATAATACTGACCTCATAAAATCTGTTTTGTTTTTTTTTTTTGTTAGTCAGGGTCTCAACATTCCTCCTGCCTCAGCCTTTCAAATATAGAATGAGTTAGGAAATAATTTCTTTGTTTCTATTTCCTAGAGAAGATAGTGGAGAATTGGTATTGTTTCCATAAATGTTTGAAGATTCCCCAGTAAAAACATCCACCTGTATCTATTCAGAGTGTTTAGTTTGCCCTGTATGAATTTTGTTAGATTATATCTTTTTAAAAATGTATTCATTTTGGTTTAAGTTAATACATTTGTGGGAATAGACTTATTCATATTTACCTAGTATTCTTTTAATGTTCATGGTATAAATGGTGCTGCCCCTCTTTAGTCTGTGATAGTAGTAATTTGTTCTCTTTCTATGAGTCTGTTTCTCTTTCTCTTTATTTCTTTCTCTCTACTCCCTCTCTTTTATTAGTCTGGATAGAAGCTTATCAATGTTATTGACTTTTTCAAAAAGCAAATATCAGTAAATATATTAACTATTTTAAATTATTTGCAGTCATACCTAACATCCTGTGACCTAAACATTAAATCAAAACAGTATCCTATAATTTGGTTATTTTCGTTCATAGTATAACATTTTTGATAGTTCATCACTTAGTAACATGTAGAGAACCTGTTTTGGTGCTGGGAAGGAGAGCACTGCCATGACAGAAATTCAGATGCATGTGCCAGTAGATACGCAGTTAGGTTCAGGGTAGCATATAGGAGGACCATACGAATATGTTTATGAGAGTTGGGACCACCTCAAACAGAATGCCAGTAGAAAACTAATAGTCATGGAAGTCTGCTGGTGAAAGTGCAATAGAGTCAAGTGTTTTGCAATACTTGGGCATTTCATGCTGGATTTTGCAACATTTGCAACCTCTGGAAAAAGAGGTTCTTGCTATGTGGCAATATAAAGTTAGTAATGATATCACAACAGCATTGCAAAATCTAGAAAATAAACACCATAAACCAGATCGAGCCAAGGATCATTTTAGACAGTGTTGAAAATGTTTCCTGTCTATAGTAAAATGAAACAGTGAAGAAGGAGGAGAGAGAATTTATATATATACATATATATATATACACACACAAATATGTATATGTACAAATATAGATATAGATATATACAAATATATATTTAAATATATGTGTGTGTGTGTAGAGAGAGAGATAGAAAGAGAGACTGACAAAAGAATATGTGGATGCAGAATTTGCTGCATTTTAAAATAAAGCACATTGCTTTTACTTTTGATCTTTCCAGATGGCAAATTCTACTAAATTCAAAAGCAAATAACTTCTAGGAAGGTATGATATTCAGGCTTTTTTCAGAATCAGAACAGCTAAAGACTAAGCTAAGGGCTTGAGTAGAGAACTCTGATGAAATCACACAGAGATTTAGGTTGGTACCTTAGACAAACTGAGGTGCCTCTAAATAGGCATATGGACATATTGGACCATGTTGCAAATTGGACATATGTTACAAATTCTTTTCATAAACAAAAGATTCTATGTACTTTGAAAGTGTTACTGCACAGTGGCCATCAGGAAGCCCAGTTTGGAGAGGATAGTTTTTCTTCATGAGACTGGTCAATGGAATTTTGTTAGAAGGAATTAGTCTATTAGACTCAAAGAGTTTAAGAGGATTGGTTTGGAAGGATCACCCGTAAGTTGAACTAAAAGTGGCAGAGATACTACAGAATAAAAAGGAGGACTCTGAACTACTGTGGGTGGGAGCAGATGATGAGCCTAAGGGTAAATGACAGGGCCAGTAGCTACAAAGAATCATTCCACCATTTAAAATTGGACCTGAGAGCACAAAAAAAAAAAAAAAAAAAAAATGGCCAAGCTGGATGTCTAATTGCTGTGGACTCCAGACTCCTTCTGACTTCTAATTGCTCCTTGTTTGAGAACAAAAGTATTTAGAAACTATCTTATTCCTGTCCCTTCTTTGGATATGAGGCAGGAAGGGGACCTACAACTTTTCTGTTTAGTTTTTGGACCATCAGAACTAGAAAAACAGCACAAGAGCAGTTACACTGAAGGACCACCAACAAGAGGCCTCATATGTCCCTGTGTGGCTGTATTCGTCAGGGTTTTCTGAAGAACAGAATGCCATATATACATATATATAATTAACTTACATAGCATGTTTTTTATATATATGTTTATTTATTAAATTAACTTACAGTAAAAAATAGTGTCCTTCAAAGTAGCCGTCCGTAGCTGCTTCATTCTTGAATGGAATATCCTGTAAAGCCAAAATATCCCAAGAAGGTCTCAAACGTTTACTTCCCTACAGGATCAAAGTTGCTGGGTTCTGACTTCGGTGAAGAACAGCTGGGCTCTGAAGTTAGCGATGAACAGCGAATAGTGGCGAGGCGACATCTACAGTCAGCATTTGATCCATCTGAGGCTTCACACTGGAACCAGTATGAATCACCACATGTAACTGACTAAATGCAAGAAATAACTGGCAGAGGGATGGTGAGATGGCTCAGCAGATAAAGACCTTGCCGCCAAGCCTGTTGATTTGAGTTCGATCCCTACAAAACACATACTGATAAGAGTGAGCCAATATCTGCAAGCTGTTCTCCGACTTCAAGACATGCACTGTACCTTGCACTCCTCTCCCACCACAAGGTAAATAAACCAGGAAGAAATGCCTGTCAGAGAACAAGACATCTGGTAGATGGGAATGAGATGAGAAGATTGTGAGCAGGTATAATTTTTTTTTTTTTTAATGTCAACATGACACCTATGAGGCAGGCCTTTGGGCATACCTTCCAGGGATTCTGGATTAAGGCTAGCCTCTTGGCATGTGTGCAAGGGATTGTTTTGATACATTAACTGATATGGAAAGACACAGCCTAAAAGTGGCCAGGACCATTTCCTAGGCAGAGGATCTATAAATGCCTAAGAATGAGGAGAACTGGGTAGAAGGTGGCAGGCATGCACTTGCACTCACCTATTACTTTCTGCTTTTGACCGTGGGTGTGATGTGACCAGTTTTCTCAAACTCCTGTTGTGACTTCCCTGAAATGATGGACTGTAATGTGAAATTGTGAATTTATTCAACTCTTTCCACTCTGAGCTGCTAAAATCAGGTGGTTTGTTGTAGCAACATGTAGTAAAAATAAAAATTTTACTTATTGGGGAACATATATTTCCGAACAGGGAAATAATTTCATTTTGAAGGATGTCTCTGTATAACAGAATGGTATCCCAGATTCCCTGTTATCGGAATGTGTGTTAGCAACTTAACAAAGACTCAGAGAACGGAGAAATTTGAAGAGATGCTGTGACTCCATTGATTTATTTGCATTGCACTGATTCTTATTCCTTTTTTTCTTTTATACCTTTTTTATTATTATTTCAGTTCATACAAACTTAATAGGTACACCAGTTCCCTCCCTCCCTCCTCCTCCCCCCGAACCCCCTGCTCCCCCTCCCCTCACCCCTCCCTCTCCATCCCCCAGTGCCTCCTGCCCCTGGGAGGCTCTGGGAATTGATTCTTATTTCTTAAACAGGTCCTATGCTTTTATGGGTGACTCTCTATTAATAATTCTCTAGTGAAGGGTGAGTAAAAATATTAGCCTTTTAGAGAGGGTATGGCTCTGATATCACAATGACATCACAGTTCTGTGCAGCATTGTGGAGAAAGGAATTTATATCCAAATACTCTGTTGGTTCTAGAATGAGAAGCTGTACTTCCAGTCATCCTCAACAGGAGCTACACATCCACACTGAGTAGAGAACGATGGCAAAATTCATCTAGCAGATCTGGAACTTCACATTACCAGACTGTTCATGAAGAAGATTCCGTTCAGAAAGTGGAAGAAGTGGGCATGTTCAGCTCTTTGAAGAAGAAAGATCCTAATGATTAGGTGAAGAAGGCATTTCTTTTTATGAGAATTCTTTAGCTCTTTTCCATGACTTGCTTGAATAAGGATGATAAGGGAGCAAAAGGATAGGAATAAAAGATTTTAAATGCCGGGTTGGAGTACATTAGGCAGTGATCACCAATAACCTCAAATTTACAACAGCTGAAATATCATGAGTATGCATTTTTTATGTTCATTACTATCAAAGACATATTTCTCTGGTAGGTAGGTGGACCAGGCTCATAAAAGACTTCCATGTTTACTGGAATTTCTGCTAACATTTCCTAGTGAATATGTAAGAGAATATGGTCAGGGCAGTCTATTTAAACACCAACAGAATGCAATAGTTGCCAAGCAAATACAGAAAATTAAAATTTGTCTACAGTCCTGCAAAATTGTTATTCAGTACGAGTGACACATTGGAAATGATTTGACATGTTTTGAGGCTTTTCATCTTTCTGGATCTCCCACCGATGACAATAGTACTGTATAGTATTTCAGGGACACTGAGAAGTTGATCACTGCAGAAGGGTGTTTATAATCACATCTTATCTAAAGTGCACACTTTTTTGGGACAAAGACTATTTTCTTTTCCTTATTTCTCAGGTCCTCAACAGTGCCTGCAGTAGTCAGAAGCATATTTAAGTGGCATAGCATGTGATATCAGCACTTGGGAGCTGAAGTGGTAGCATCTTGATAGTAATAGTAAATGAATGCCACATGGACGATTATCAGCATAGTTAGGAATAATAGTGAACAAAGTCACATGGCCAACACTGCCATAGTTAGAACTAATTGTGAATGGATTTCACATGGAAGATTGCTGCCATAGTTAAAACTAATAGTGAACGAATGTCACGTGGATCACTACCATAGTTAGGACTAATAGCCAATAGATGATGGCTTGCTCATTACTACACATAGAAAAAAATAATAGTGAATGGATGCTATATGATGGATTACCACCATAGTTAGGACTAATAGTGAATGGATGTCACATGAGAGAATACCAGCAGAGGTAGAACTAATGGTGAATGGATGCCACATGGCTTATCACTACACAAAGCTGAACCTAACAGTGAATGGATGCTGCATGACATATCGCCGCACGTAGTTAGAGCTAACAATGAATGAATGTCACATGGAAGATCACCACACAGAACTGGATATAATAGTGAAAATAATTCCAAAGTCTTGGCTTCTGTACTATCAAGCTATGACAGCAATCTGCAATTTCTGCTGAGTTAAATCTCTTCAGAATATAAGGAACTTTGCTTCTTAATGAAAGTTTAGTTCAAGAAAGGAGGAAGTAGTTCCATTTTCTAGACAGGACTGCTAAAAAGTAACATGGAAAGCAAAGAAAATGACTAAATCTACTTGGTAAGTCACACTTTTATAAGATGCAGGAAAATGCACTTTAAATCATACTGTTCAGAAGACTGGTAAGAGAGAGAAGGGATGCTTATGGCATGCATTAGGCAAATTCAATTTGCACATAAATTAGAAACTTGAGTAGCAACAATTTGAAGAGAGGTAAGGAAAACTACTGTATCAGCAGGTTTACAATCTAGTTGATTTGGTATCTTAACTGAGTTATAATGGAGCTTCAATCCGTTCTTCAAATATATTTTGTGACTAGTTTTTAGAGCACATATCATAGATTCAGAAATAAAGTCTAATTAAACAGGAATGTATGAAGATAAAATTTCATAAAAGTTTCTTTTGTCTGCGTATTAAAATAGGCCATGCTCACATGTAGAAAATGTTACTAATTTTTAGTTTCAGGTTAGTGTTTGTCATGAATTACATTTGCCACTTGGACACAAGCTTTCTTTTATGGCTTTATGTGACATGATCAATATTTTCCTAGTCTTTATATACTGGTGTGAAGAACAGACAAATAACTCAGATTTTTCAAAAACAAGCTCCAATTTCAATTCTGATATTATTTGGAAAAGAAATCCTGTGTGAAGAGAGATTTAAAAATCATTATGGTTTATGAATGAAATAGAAATTTTCTTTTACTCTGTTAATACGCACACATGCACAGTCAAACAGATAACACTTAGCATTATTCTTAGGAGTGGTCAAGAGCTCAAGTCTTAGAGGGCCTGGGGCTTGTTATGGTTCCAAAGGAGTTGTAAATAGCATGACTCACACTTCATTTCCTTGTGGAGAATCTTCCCACTGACAAAAGTGTGACATTCTAAGCAGAAGCAAATGCTGGAAGAAATAGAGACAGTGTACAGAGAATCCTGATACCGTACATGTTGCTAACTAAGTAATAATCTGGACACACTACCAGGCTACATTTCCCAGTCTGTCTTGTACTTGGATATGGGCACATGACTTCATTTTAACCAATGGAATGTGCATGAGATCTCTTTCCCTGGAAATATCAGTGTCCATAAACTCCTCACAAGGCTATCTCCTTGCCTTTTACCTTTTTGCCTACTAGATGCAGATGAGTTACACTGGAAGAAATTGGAGAGGCGCACAACAGAAAAACTATTCCACGGGAGAAATGGAAATATTAGGCAAATTGCTATGTAGAGGATAAAGTCTTTCTGACAAAGAACATATTTGTCTTGACCTGGGAGAAATAAATAAATTTCTATTGGTTTGAGTACACACACACACACACACATACACACACACACACACACACACACACACACACACACACACATACACACACACAAATACTCCAACAGATCTTTAATATTTATAATATTTAGTAGGCCTATACTATAAGCATATAATATTAATCTGTAGGTTTCATTGGAGGTTCCTTGCTTAATTGTTTTGGTCTGGATTACCAGGAGATTTCAAAAAGCTGTGGACCACAGCATAACTTCATAAAAATGAAACATAGGGCTGGAGAGATGGCTCAGGGGTTGTGACTCTGTCTCACAAGCAGAAGGTTCTGAGTTTGGATCCCAGATCCCACGTTAAAAAAAATAATAAAAATGAAACATACACTTCTCAGTCACTAGTCTCCTACATTATTTCTGAAAATTTCCGGATTTTAAAAACTTAAACTTGTCACATATTAATGGATGCTGTAGAGGCCTGTTCTGAAAGACACAAGGTAAAGTTTCTGCTTTGTGGAGAACTCTTATATCCCTTCATTTGCAGCAATGTTTTTGCTTTCATGTGCTTTGCTTCTGTCACCAATATGCTAATGATATGCCATGCTATCTGGAATACATTCAGCCACACACCACTGATTTCATTTTTGTGCAGAGAAGCAAAAACCTGCGACTTTAGCAATGATTACAATCTTCTGCTCAGTGAAGAAAGGCAGAGATTTAGATACATATACACAGAAAAATGGAGAGAGGTGGTGATAATCTTATTAGCTTTGAGTTTTCCATCTCTTTTGAGTCCTCTTGTTGCATAGCAAAAATTCTGGCAGGTGGTGTCCAAATTTTAGTTCTGCTGTTGATTTACTCTTAACTTAATGCTCTTTCAGAAAATAAAAAAGACAAGCTGCTGACTGGAATCAAATCAGAAACTGTAAATTTTAAAACTGCTTTTAAAAATTAGTGTGTTATTAACCAAAGAGCAGAAATTATTTTTTTCTTAGAATAGTTGCTAAATAATTAAAAATGTGTGCTAGGATAATGGAAATTTCGGATGAGCATACTCATTATTTATTGTGTAACATTATTTTTAAACCTTCAAAGAAAATTTCATGTTTTGGAAGAGTATTACAGATTTCTGTATGTTTTGGTATTTACCAGTGAAGCAGCAGGGAAATCATTTTTATGTAAATAATGCGAACTCTAACTTTTCATGTTTGCATGTAAGTAAATAAGTGGCTGTAACATTAGGTATTAGGCTATGAGACTCGATAAGCAGATATGAAAAAGGAACAAGGGGCTGTTGAGAAAGTGTGTGTGTATGTGGTGGTAATGGTGGTGGGGGAAAAGGTTCCCTTTGACATGAAAGTAAGCAGATACAAGGGGTGGGGGAGAGGAATATGTTGGTGGTGCAAGGAGGGCAGAGAAACAATAAAAACAAATTTCGTTTGATAAATGCCATAACGAAGCTTAGTATTTCTATGCTCTTAGGAACAATAAAGAAAGAAACGTTTGAGGAGAATCAATAGCATGCCCCCAAGTCACTGTGCTGGCTGGTGAACACCTAGAGATGAATTAGCTATATCTATGACTTCGTTGTCCAGAGACTGTCCTTGTGGCAAGTCAGAAGTGAATGCTAGTAGCTGATGTTCTGCTGTGTAAGCCCCAGGGTGGAACAGATGGGAGCAGTAGTTGGGGGGTCACGGTGGGCTGTGAGTGTGTGTGGGGAGGAGAGGTTTATTTGGGTAATCAATAGACAGCTTTACCTATATGACTAGAAAAATCTTATCTTTACCTATATGGTCAGAAAAATCTGAATTCCCCTCTGATTCTTCTATGTCCTGAACTAAAATTCTCTTCTTGATTGCCTGTTTCCTCACCATTTTATTTTTGATTATAAGAAAATTCCATCAACTCTTCTATGAAAAAAGTCTTCCCGTATTTAATAAGAAAAGTGAGTTATTTTCTGGTAGGACAGAGAGGCTCAAACGAGATATGGAAATAATCGAATGATGCACATTTTAGCTCCTCTGCACCAGATATTTTAGTATTAATTAAAGTTCTGCTGAATATTTAATTGGGATGCAATTTTATTGCTTACTTTCTGAATTCATTGAAATTCAAAAAAAGAAAAAAAGAGAGAACGAAGACAAGGATATCTAACAGTAGTATAAAAGGGATTATTAGGTGTTTTCCAAAAGATCTTTCGGAATCCTTAAACTGTGAAAGTGGCTCTTACATTTCACGAGGCAGCTTCTCACGAGTTATTTACCTCAAATTAGAGATTTCTTAAAATTCTTTGTAAGATTGGACAGGTGCAGGTTGAGACAAGTGGCATTTAGCAGTTTGACTGTAGAGCACATTTCCAAGACTAAAAATGATGGCAAATGTGCAGGCAGGATGCTTCAGAGCAGTGCTGGCCAGCTGAGCTTCTGCAGCAGGAAAACATTCTCCTTGCTGTCCAATATGGTAGCCATTAGCCACATATTGAAAACTTGAAATGGACCCAGGATGACTTTTTAAACATGTGAATATGTAACTCATGGCCTATCTTGGGTAGAATAGAAGAGGGATTACTGCTGTTACTTTGTCACTACCTTTTTGTGACTTACACAGATGATAAGAGTGAAGAAACAGGGTTTTAGCCTCGGGCAGATTCCACAGCAGCCATTTTCCTTGAGGCTAGCAGCGCTTGCTTTACCAAGTTCCACTTACATTGAAATTTCTTCATATTACTAAAGTAGAGAGAGTGCTTTAATACTAAAGTAGAAAGAGAGTGTGCTTTGTTTAAATGTGGCCATTTAAGAAAATTGGTGCTGCTATTCTCCTTCTTGATTTAAATATTTTAACCTATCATTCATTTCTTTTCAGGGATAAATTTGTTTGCAGATTTCTATCCAATGATGGGCAGTCATGCCCCACAAGCTTGGCGGGCTTCACATGAGAGTATGTTGACATATTTATTGGCTACTAATGGTCACAATAAAATGGTAAAAATGAACAAAGGATAAAGAAGTCCATGCAGCACGGAGTGCTATTATTTTACAATATGAAAGACCCTCATCCTACTGCAGATCAGAAGCATTTCTCAAATTCCCCAAACAAACATAAATAAGGGAAGAATCATAAAACTATGTAACTCCGTCAAATAATGTTCAGCTGCAGTGGGAAGTGTAATGGCTGAGTATTAAGTTGTTAGCCGAGCAGACTTGGGGCATGAAGAAGTCAGAAGTTGCAGGAAACAACCATGTGCTTCTGTGTGGAATTCTCTTTCATGTCCTCACGCAGGATCCATCTGTCCAAGAAGTTGCAACCTGTATGCATCCAGGATGTGCCCCAGGCAACAAGGGCCGTGTGTGAGAAGTCAGTCTTAGAGCTCAGAGGAAATGGGAGTCAGAACTGAATAATAAACCATATGAGGTGAACAGAGGGTGAAACACTAAGGGAATCAAAGTTCTACAGATGGGTGTCATCATCTACATGAGGTGCAAGTGTACAAGTGTACATTAGTGAGCAACCAACAGCAAAGCACACATATGCATGCATGTGATCACATATGCGCTAAGTGCAAAATGAAAAGTAGGCTGTACTCAAATGTTTCTTTACTTCTGTTAGTGCTCATTGACTCTAATGATATAGTCAAAGGAATAGAGGGGACAACTACTCTCTCTCTCTCTCATGTTATGAAAAGAGGATTGGTTGATTTTCCCCAAAGCATTTTCTAAAATCCTTGTTAAAGATACTTGGGAATAAGGAAGTGAAATCAGCAAGAAGATGCTAGAGTGGATATAAAACAGAGATGTTGAATGACATAGTTCATATTGTGTTTTTATTTGAAATACATAGATAATCACTCCTTTCTTTCATTGGTGTTGTAGGTACACACATTAGAACATATGTAATGTTTTCTTAAACCTTTTTCCTTTTGTGAATGTGTGTGCATGCATGTTTGTGCACATGCACGTGTGTGTGTGTGTGTGTGTGTGTGTGTGTGTGTGTGTGTAGATCAGAGGTCAATACTGAGTGCCTTCCTCAAACCCTTGCCACTTTATTTTTTGAGACAGGGTCTTTCACTGAATCTGGAGTTTGCTGATTTGTCTAGACTGGCTGCGCAGCAATCCCCACAAATCTTCTCTCTGCCTCCCCAATATTGGAACTAAAGGACATGGGTTGCTCTTCAACCTGGATGCTGCAGTTATAAACTCGTGTTTGCGACTGAGCTCTCTGCTGACTTGTTGCTGCTTATTTTAACATATTTTATGTAACATAAAACTCAACATCTAATTCCTGGGATTGTACAGTTCATTGGCATTAAGGATAGTCACATTGTTGTATGTCAGTTGCCTAGAAATTTTTTTGTCTCAGAAAACTGAAGCTCTTCCCTAGTCAAACACTGTTCTCTCCCAGGTCATGGAAACCACCCTTCTTGCTGTTTCTACAATTTTCACAAATCTAGATACTGAAAATAGGATAATGCAGTATTCGCTCTTTGGTCATTCTCTTATTTCTGGGTCTGTCCTTGGGATTCATCCCATGGCAGCATGTAAGTTCTATGACAGAAGAAATATGTAAGGAGATGGGACACAGAGGCATTGCAGGACAGGAGGCAAAAGATATGCATGGGGAGAGTTTTCCCGAGGGAAGAACATTATGGAGGAGAGGAGAGAAAAAGAAAATGGCCACCACATGGCTGGGAACAAAGTAAGCCTGCACCAGGTAACAAAGACCTCCACACATTTAGCACAGGTGAGTTTTGCCTGACATACTGAGCAGGGAACAGGGATGGTCACTGAGAACAGAATGATAAGGCAGGGTCGATTTTTTAGGGCTTTGCTGTTCATGGAGGACAATTTAAATTTTCTTTTGGGCACAGCTTGGAGCTCCTGATAGGTTTGTGGGGGAAGCTAAACGTCTTTGCAGAAATGAAATGATAGGAGACCCATGCACAGGAAGTCAGGTTCAGTAGGTCCTTTGACTGTGGAGCAGAGAATGACCTCAGGAATGCAAAATGCAGGTGTTTGGCTGGAATAGTAACAGCAGCAAGAGGAGGTCAGGCTGATCCTCTGGGTCTTGTACAAAGTGACAGGTTGCCCAAATAATGCAAAACAAAATCAATGAAGGGAGACGACAGGACACAGGTGATTTATTGGCCATACCAGCACTCTATGAAATGATCTTAGTTCTCTTTGGTTTGGATATTCTATCCTGAAGGTGGTTTACAAATACTTTTCAAATTCATTTTTAGAGGAAGATTAGGGAAGGAAAATCCATTTTAAAAAAGACGAGATTTCTGTTTTGTTTGTCCATGTGGGGTGGTTACATTTTCCATCTGAAATGACTGGAGAAAAAGAAAGTCTACGGGAAATTGATTTAATTGAAGCTATTGTTAGGCACTGCAAATATGTTCAGTTCAGGCCACAGTTCTCAGAAATTTATAAATGGGTTCAGACTGTTGTTCAGGCACCAGAAAATAAACCTCCAAGCTATTTACTACCTCCATGATATATAAAGTTTGCAGTTTTGATTTTGTGTGATTATGTTCAGCAATGGTGACCTTTACAGGCAACAATATTGAAGTGTAATGAGGAGATGTTTGATCACTGGTACACAATGAAGAGTTGGTGCTCCTTCCTTGCTTCTTCCTGGAGTTTGTGAAATTCAACTGACAGGCTTTAACCTTTAGACTGCTGAAGTTATAAAATGTATAGGGATTTAGGCTGTTTATACAACACGTTAGATATATGAAATTTTTAGACACTGTAGCTTCCTTTTATCATCTGGTAAAATGATTTCGTATATTTAATAATACCAGTCACTGGTAACCATGACAGGCTGCACTCGGGTGTATCGAAAAGTATATGAAGTCTAATTTGATGAAAGTCAGAGCTGGGGCCATGGAGTCAAACAAACAGAAAGCGGGTATTCTCCCCAGGCCCAGAACTTTCTAAACATATAGATAGATGGGACTCTCTACACTGATCTCCTTTCTGTCTGTAGTTGTTGAAAAGCTAGGGAAAGAAAACCTATCCTTAGACTTGTTAAAAATTGCATTAGACTCAAGAATGTTTTAAATATAGGGGAGACAAGGATGGAAGTGTGAATGGATTAGAGACTGTGGCTACCGTATGTAATCTGCAATTAATGATAGAAATACTGCTGAGGAAGAAGGGAAGCCCCTGGGAACAGGAATTACAGACCTGTGGCTCCACCATGATAGCGCATGCAAAGTCTACAAAAAATCCTTCCTAATTTTTGTTTAAGGGTTTTTTTTATTAACACAATCGCTTCTTGGGTAATGTTATAGGGATCAGTTGGCAACAAAATTTATTTCTCTTGAGTGATTATAGAATTCCAGCTTTCTAGTTAGGAACTTCCAGTGCATAGGCCCAGTATAGGGCTGTTCCTAAATAAACCACAGTTAGAAACATATACATCAGTGGTAGAAATTAACTCTGTAGGAGAAAAATAACTTATTCTGCAGGTATTAGTCAAACAATACACATCAAAAGGAAAATAAATGATTAAATGTGAGGAAAAGTTCGCAAACATTTGAAAGTCAAGGGGCAAGATTAGAAGCATCAGAGAGATTGGTGACAGGGCATAAATGGTGTTTTCTCTGATCACTTTATGATTCTCTTGGATTTTAGCTATTTTAAAAGATTTTTTAATTTTAACTTTATTATTTAATAAAATTAGCAATCATAATGAATAGACATCCCTAGCTCTCTACCTCCATACCTCCCTCCCTCTCCTCCCTTAGTGAATCCAACCCACTCTTTACTGCCGCCCTGATCATCAGCTTCTGTGGGTCCTGGGTTTCCCTCTGAATCTTCTTCTCTAGTGAGGGTTCAGGTGTCTGTAGTGGACCAAGTGGTCTTCTTGGAGGGACCACTGATATGGGCACTTCTCATCACCAGTCTAACCCTAACACCTAAGGATCCCACTGCTTGAAATTATTTCTCCTGAGATTCTTGCTAGCCTATGGCAGCACATTGATTTGTCAGCCACTGTGCAGGTCTGGTCAAGTCAAGTCTCATTTCAGTAAGTTCCTGGCTATAGCAGCCATGTCTTAAATGAAGTGTCTTGTCCTGCAGTTGGCCTCCCCATCTTTAGGCTCTTACGTCCTTACTGCCCCCTCTTTTGCAAGGTTCTCTGAGTCTAACAATGGGAAGAAATTTGGCTAGCCTGACTCTGGGCAAACATTGTAGGTCACCAATACTCTGCTTTTTGGTTGGCTATTGTCTATTTCACTGTTTTTCCACTGAACTAGACTGCAACCTGTCTGGGTGCTGAGATCTCTCCTATCCAAAGATTAAAAAAAAAACTCTTTAAAAAAGTCTTTATATATGAAAAGACTTAAAGAAAAGGGGACAACAGAAATAAGACACAGTAGAGAGTTGGATTGGCTTCCTGGTAACCAGTCACCCACCTTCTAACCCCCAGACCCCTGACCCCTGATGGAACACTTGCCCAGCACTGCAAACTAGTTCAATCACCAGTGAATAGGAGGGAGACTGACAGTGGACAAGATCAGATGCTTCAATACTTATGGGTTTTCTTGACTCTGGCCTTATTTATCTAATTAACTGTGTTTCTTTGTCTCTTGGGGTCTTCTTTTCTCTACCCTCCTAGTTATGTTCCTTTGCAGTTATAATGGGTATTGTAGAGATTTCCCTCTGAGTTTAAGAGAGATAGTTTATTATGAGAGCTTGGTCACCATACCAGACTTTTATCTATACTACAAATCCATAGTAATAAAGATGGTATAGTACTGCCTCCAAAATAGACACATAGATCAATGGATAAGTGTTAAAGACCCAGATGTAAACTCATACAATTAGAGTCATCTGATTTTTGACATAAGTGCTCAGAAAATCCAGTGGAAAAAGAACAGCATATTTAACCAATGATGCTGGCAAAACTGGATATCTATATGTATAGGGTTGAAACTAGACCCTTACTTGTCATCATGCACAAAAATCAACTCCAAATGGATCAAGGACCTTACTATTAGACCATATACTATACAAACAATAAAGGGAAGAGTAGGGAATTTCCTTGAACCCATTGGTTTAGGCTAATATTTTCTAAATAGGATTTCAATTGCACAGGAAATAGAAACAACATTCAACAATTGGATCTCATGAAATTAAACAGTTTCTGTTTAGCTAAAGATATTGTTAACCAAGCAAAAAGACAACCCATCAAATGGGAGAAAATCTTCACTAACCACACAACTGTTAGAAGGCTAATATCCATTGTGCATAAGGAACTAAAAAAAGTAAACACGAAGAAGTAAACAGCACAATTAAAAAAATGGGCCTTGGAGCTCAAAAGAAACTTTACTCAAGAATAAATTGAAATGTTCAACGAATACCTTGAAAAATGTTCTACCTCCTTAGCCGTTGAGGAAATGCAAATCAAAACCACCCTGAGATATCATCTCACCCCAGTCAGAGTGGCCAAAATTCAAAACACATGCACAACAAATGTTGGAGAGGATGTGGGGAGAAGGGAAACTTCATTCATTCTTGGTAAAATGCAGCTTTGTACAACCACTGGAGATCAGTATGACAGCTAAAAAAAATTAAAAATTGAAATGTTGTGTGACCTGGCTATACTACTACTGGGAATATTCCCAAAGATGTTTTACTGTACTACAGTAACATGTGTACATCCATGTTCATTGCAGAACTATTCACAATAGCAAAGTTATGGAATAAACCAAAATGTCCAACAGTGGACAAAAATGAATTAATGAAATTTGCTGGTAAATGGATGGATTTGGAAGAAGATATCCTGAGAGAAGTATCCCAGACATGAAAGGACAGATGTGTGGTTCTTCTTTTTTTTTTTTTTTTTACAGTTCTATATCTTATTAAAAAGAGCAACTCATCTTTCAAATTCTGAGCTAAGTATGTGCATATTTCTAATCACTAGTGGCAACTAGCTGTGATCTCTGTTGCAGAATGAAAGGGCCTCTGTAAGCACTCAGTTGCTGTCATCTCCTAAGAGACTCAAGTTGTCCATTGGCATGAGTGAGCCTCAAAGCTTGTCTTGCATGGTCCTCTTGTGACTCTAGGTCATCGGGAAAGTGTTTGTTCATCCCATGGTGACAAAAAGCTTGTTGACTATTTGCTTGGAAGATTTCTGCTGTTAGACCACTTGCATACTGAAAAGTCATGGAAGGCTTATTCCTATTTGTAGATTATTGTCATCATCATTATCATCATTATAGACTTAATCTATGTTGAGAAGACCGGACCCACTAGGTTCTCTTAGAAGTGCTTTGAAGTGGAAGAGGAGTAAATGACCAGAACCCTTTTTACTTTCTTTGGTAAGAGAAGCCATTCTTCATGATATTGCATTTAATAAAAGACCCCGGGGTCTGTTACAATGGCTCAGTGAAAGCACTTGATATGCAGTGGAAAGGACCACTGTTCAGATCCCTATGTCCCATGTAAAATGCTGGGTGGAGGTGATAACTCACTGAGTCCTCTTGCTGCCCTGTCTGAGGGATTTAGACCCACACTTCAGTATATTTACAGAGAGTGACTAATAGATCAAAATAACTGGAATATCCTTCACCTTGCATGTTTATCATTTCTTCTGTGGGGAATATCCACTATCCTCTGAACAATGAGTTTACAGGTTGTCTGGTAATAGCTTCATTCTTGGTCTATGACTTGAGAATTTGCACTGAAAGACCTCAAAGATTGTTCTAGGCTTGAAATCCCATTTCTCAGGGAACTAGATTCAGCCTAGACTTTTATAGTTCTATTCTTTCTCGCTTCTAGTACCTTCTTTAGTAGGGGGTGATTTTGAAAGCAAATTGTTGAGTTGCTGTGAAAGTAGCTTGACAGGTTGAAGGCAAGGCAAATGGAGAGAGAGAAGAAACTGTAACCAACTCTCTTAGGCCCTTGGGGTCATCTTAGTCTTGCTGCCCTTCTTCTTTGGAAATATCCTCCATCTTTTGTTCGATATGAAATTGAATTTCTCGGTTGTTAAAAGCACTTTCTCTACTTTCCCAAGGGCTTGCCTTCTTCCTTTTGTCCTTTAAAAGAAAAAAATTCTCCAGAACTCTGTCCTATCACTTATGTCTCCTATATGTACACGAGGAACTAATCCTTTATATTCACAAGTCAGAGAACAGTGTGAGGTTTGAGCTCACACTGGATGGCCTAATGATGATGATGATGACAATAATCTACAGATGGGAGTAAGCCTTCCATGACTTTTCAGTATGCAAGTGGTCTAACAGCAGAAATCTTCCAAGCAAATAGTGAACAACAGGGTGAGGTCTGCTTTGCCCATGGATGCCTCCCCAGCCACAAGCCCTTAAATCAGACAGTCTTGCCAACCCCAGCAGAATTCAATATGGCCAGTTAGGTAGTAAATTCTGTTCACTTTGACTTTGAAATGACTTTTTTGATTACTTTTTCTCTATCCTTCCCTTTAGTTCCCTGTACCCAGGTTTCTCAAAGGCTTATTGCAAAAAAGGAAGTTATTTATCTGAATCTAGCCGGGTTGGGATTACGGGTTTTTGAACGGCCATACACCATTGTGCTCACTGAGTTCCCTTCCCATAAGTGGTCAATAAGCAATGATCCCTTCCCTGGGACAGGTGAATCAAGTCCAGGCCTCAGTGTGGCTCTGAGGCAAAGTCTGCATGGGTACATCTTAACCCAACCTGTGCTCCAGGACGACTAGAATCCATGCTGCTCCTTAGACAAGTTCATTGCTTCCCCTTCTCTGTTCCCTATACCACAGCAACTGTTTCATGTCCCTCAAAGCTCACATCAAATCACACTATCCCAGGCCATTTAAATATCAACTCCAGTGGCCATCTGTAGGAGGAACGGACCAGGCAGACCTGTATTAAAGTCTCCGATCAACCATCACTTGCAATACCTCCACCTGGGGAGCATGCCACTCAGGGATGATCTGTATGGGCCACATGGGCGAATGCAACTTCTCCAAGCTACACCTGCTGCCATGCCTGGTGCTGACGTCAAACCACCTGGCTGAGAGGACCAACCTGGACAGGACAACTCAGCAAAAGCTCACGCTGGGACTTATGGGATGTTGGGTGGGGAACATAAGCACCCCAATATTTACAATAAACGAGCCTGAGAGCCTGCTTTGCCACTCGCCTGACTTCCGGGGTCTGTGCCGTTGACTCTGTGCCTGCTTACCCCCACCCCCAAGGGTCTCTGTGGGCCCCCGAGACTGCTATAGCCATGCTTTGAATTTCTTACAGCCCTCCATAATTTTCTTTTTCTTTTTATTTTTCTTTATTCTTTTAGGACAATTCTTACTACGTAGTCCAGGGTGGTCTTCAATTTACAATCTTTTTAACTCAGCATTCCAAATTCTGGGACTATAAGCAAGGTTATACCACACTCAACTTCTATAATGTTGTTTCCTAATCAAGAGGGTAATTTACATCTCATGTGGTTTTCCTCAGTTGTTTCCTAATCAAGAATATATTCTTTAATATCTTTATTTTGTTTTAAAATATTCTTTTATTATTATTATTATTTCCGCTCATACAAACTGAACAGGTACACCAGTCCCCTCTTCCTCCCTCTCCTTCCCCCTCCCTCCTCATCCCCCAACCCCCCCCCCCGAATCCCCAGAACGTCCTTCAATGTACATGCCAAACTCTCCTCTGGGTCCTCCTCTCCCATGAGGTGCAAGGACCCAGGGGCATTTCCCAGAACCCTTTCCTGTGTTCCCTTAAGTTTAGGAACACTACTGTGACTGTCAGTTCCTAGCCTCCAAGGATCCTAGTGCCTTTAATCCATGCTAGACTTTGTGGGGTCAATAATGTGTTGGACATAGCGCAGGTCATGCAAAGTCTATTATGATTGATTCGGCCCTAACTTGTGTGGAGTATCTTGCATATCTTTACTCTTCCCATCCTTGTGCTCTTACAATCTTACCAACCCCTCTTTCGCAAATTTCCCTGAGCTTCAGGATGGGGAGAGATTAGGCAGGCCCAGTTCCAGGTAGTTGATCTAGAGTCTCTGATGTTCTGAATTATGGTTTGTTGATTTTTTTTTCAGTTTTGCTGCTCCTGCAATGCCCTTGGCTCCATCCTGATGGGTATTGGGTGTCACCCCCTGGCCAGAGATAAAAACCTGTTAAATTAGAGTCTTGTTATAAGAGTATATTCAAAGGTAAATGGAATAAAAGTAGGAGATCACGGAGAGAGAGGGGACAATCACCCATTTGCAAAATGGTTACTTTCTATCAGGCAACCTATATGCCCTCCCCTTCTGCTGAGATCATACCCCATCAGTTGCAAATGATCAGGAAGGAAAGTCTGTGAACTTAACCAGATGTCTCATTACTTACTTGCAGTCCTCGATGGTGGCCTATTTTCTCTGCTGTAACATGGTCCCCTCTCTCCTTGTTTCTGGTAGGGCCCTCCTTCTGCATCCCTCCTATTTATACTCTGTACAATTACTATAGGTATTACAGAGATTTGTCTTTGAGTGTCTCTAAATGGGTTTGGTACTGGGATCCACCTATTAGGGAGTACCTACAGCGCTTAATTTTCCATGTCTGGGATACTTCACTCAATATAATTGTTTCTAATACCAACCATTTCCTGGCAAATTGCATTAATTCATCATTTTTGATGGCTGAGTAGTATTCCATTGTATAAATGTACCACATTTTCCTTATTCACTCGTCAACTCTTGGACACTTTGCTATTGTAAACAGTGCTGCTATGAACATGGTCATGCTTGTGCTATGAGATGAATTTTTGCTGTATGGGGGGTTGTTCCCAAAAGTGGTATAGCAGGATCATATGGCATTTCAATCTTTAACTGCTTTAAGAATCACCAGTTGGCTTGCCAGAGTGGTTGTATGAGTCTGCATTCCCACCAGCAATGTAGGAGAGTTCCCCTCTCCACATCCTCTCCAGCACTTGGTGTTGTTTGTATTGTGGATTTTTGCCATCTTGACAGGGGTGAGATGATATCTTAGGGAAGTTTTGATTTGCATTTCCCTGATGGCTACGGATGTGGAGCATTTTTAAAAATATTTGTTAGATATTTTAATTTCGTCCTTAGTAAAGCTTCTTTTAAGTTCCAAGGCTCATTTTTTAATTGGCTCATTTGTTTCCTTGGTGTTTAGTTTTCTAAGTTCTTTGTGCACTCTGGATAATAGAGCTCTATCAGATATGTGATTAGTGAAGATTTTCTCCCATTCTGTGGGTGGCCTTTGTGCTCAGGTTACAATCTCTTTATCTCAACAGAAGCTCTTTAATTTCACAAGATCCCATCTGTTGAGTGTTGGTTTTAGTGACTGTGCTATTGGGTGTCTGTTTAGGAACTGTTGGCCTAGCTCAATCAGCTCGAGGGAATTCCCTACCCTTTCAACTATGGTTTTAATAGTCTCTGGCCTTATATCAAGGTCCTTGATCCATTTGGAATTAAGTCTTGTACATGGTGACAAGTACGGGTCCAGTTTTAATGTTCTGCATGTGGATATCCAGTTTTGCCAGCACCATTTGTTGAAGATGCTGTTCTTTTTCCATTGGATTTTTTGGGCCCCTTTGTCAAAGACCAAATGGCTGTATTTTTGTGGGCTTATATCTGGGTCTTCAACCCTTATCCATTGATCTGTGTGTCTATTTTGGAGCCAATACCAGGCTGTTTTTATAACTATGGATTTGTAGTACAGACTAAGGTTTGGTATGGTAATGCCTCCAGCAGTGGTTTTGTTACTCAGGATTGTTTTTGCTATCCTGGGTCTTTTGTGCCTCCATATGAATTTTGAGATTGTTTGGTCAACTTCTTTGAAGAATTGCTTTGGGATTTTGATTGGTATAGCATTGAATCTGTATATTGCCTTTGGTAGGATGGTCATTTTTATGATGTTGATTCTGCCAATCCAGGAACAAGGGAGGTCTTTCCACCTTATGGTGTCTTCTGCAATTTCTTTCTTCAGGGTTTTAAAGTTTTCATTGTAAAGGTCTTTTGCCTCCCTGGTTAGGTTTATACCAAGGTATTTCATTTTTTTAGGGGCTACAGTAAATGGGACTGTTTCTCTCAAGGCTTTTTCACTTCTTTCATTCTGGGCATATAGGAAGGCCTCTGATTTTTGCACATTTATTTTATATCCTGCCACCCTGCTGAACTTCTCAATTAGTTCCAGGAGCTTGCTGGTGGAGTTTTTGGGATCACTCAGGTATAAGATCATGTCATCTGCAAATAGGGATAGCTTGACTTCTTCCTTGCCAATTTGAATCCCTTTTATGTCCCTTTCTTGTCTTATGGCTTCAGCTAAGACTTCAAGTACAATATTGAATAGAAGTGGTGAGAGTGGACAGCCTTGTCTAGTTCCTGATCGAAGTGGGAATGCTTCCAATTGTTCCCCATTGAGCATAATCCTTGCTGTGGGCTTGTTGTATACAGCTTTTATTATATTGATAAAGGTTCCTTCCATTCCTACTGTCTCTAGCGTTTTGATCATAAAAGGCTGTTGGATCTTGCCAAAGGCTTTTTCTGCATCTATCGAGAGTATCATGTGGTCTTGCTCTTTGGACTCGTTTACATGATGAATTACATTTATCGATTTTCGTATGTTGAACCAACCTTGTGTGCCGGGGATGAAGCCTACTTGGTCCCCGTGAATGATCTTTTTGATATGTTTTTGAATCCGATTTGCTAAGACTTTGTTGAGAATCTTTGCGTCTGTGTTCATCAGAGAGATTGGCCTATAGTTTTCTTTTTTAAGTGAATCTTTATTAGGTTTTGGGATTAAGATGATATTAGCTTCGTAGAAGGAATTTGGTAGTGTTCCTTCCTTTGCTATTTGATAGAACAGTTTAAGGAGTATTGGTGTTATTAACTCCTTAAATGTCTGGTAGAACTCTGTGCTGAATCCATCTGGTCCAGGACATTTTTTGGTGGGAAGATTTGAGATTACTTCTTCAATTTCCTTATATGTTATAGGGCTATTTAAGTAATTCACAGCTTCCTGATTCAATTTAGGTAGGTTGTGTTTACTTAGAAATTCATCCATCTCTTTTGTGTTGTCAAACTTCACAGAGTATAAGTTTTTGAAATATGATGTTATAATTCTCTGGATTTCTTGGGTATCAGTAGTGATAACTCCATGTTCATTTCTAATTTTGTTAATTTGGTTTTTCTCTCTCTTGCTTTTGGTTAATTTAGCTAGGGGTGTATCAATCTTATTGATTTTTTCAAAGAACCAGCTTTTTGACTGGTTGATTTTTTCTATCATTTTTTTAATCTCGATTTCAGATATTTCTCCCCTTATTTTGCTAATCTCCTCTCTTCTACTACTTTTGGGATCAGATTGCTCTAGTTTCTCTAAAGCTTTAAGCTGCATTGTTAAGTTGTTTATTTCTGATGTTTCCATTTTTTTTTGATGTAGGCATTAAGAGCTATGAACTTACCTCTTAGAACAGCTTTCATTGTGTCCCAGAGATTTTGGTAAGTTGTATTTTCATTATCGTTCACTTTCAGGAAATCTTGAATTTCCTTTTTAATTTCTTCCTGAATCCAGTTCTTATTCAGCATCATAGTGTTAAGTTTCCAGGAGTTAGTGTATTTTCTCTTGTTTGTTGTGTTGTGGATGTCCAGCTTTAGGCCATGGTGGTCTGATAGGGCACAGGTTAGAATTTCAACTTTTTTGTATATGTGTAGATTCATTTTGTGGCCCAATATGTGATCTATTTTGGAGAAAGTTCCGTGTGCTGCTGAGAAAAATGTGTATTCTTTGCTGTGTGGGTGAAAAGTTCGATAGAGATCTGTGAGGTCCATTTCTTTCAGGGTTTGATTAAGTTCCAAAGTGTCTCTGTTAAGCTTTTGACCCTTTGATCTATCCCATGTTGAGAGGGCGGTGTTGAAGTCCCCAAGAATTATCATTTGGGGGTTGATTTCTTGCTTTAGGCGCTGTAGGGTTTTCTTACTGAATGTGGAGGGGCCCGTATTGGGTGTATAAATGTTCAGTATTGTGAAGTCTTCCTGGTGAATTGTACCTGTGACTAAAATGTAGTATCCATCTGTGTCTCTTATGATTTTCTTTGGTTTGAAGTCCACTTTGTCTGAAAGCAAAATTAGAGGCAAGGGGTTAAACAGTCATAATACAGTTCTCATGCTAGCAGGCAACCCGAGATGGACCCCCAAGTTTTGTCACTGAGTCCTGAACTCTCACTAGGACAGGGGACCCAGAGGGAGGTTTGGGCCCACATAAATGGATGCTCTGGGGGATGGGAAGGAAGAAGTGGTAGGCACTGAGAGAGGGAAGGGAGGGAGAGAAAGAGGGAAAGTTCAATGGGGACAACGGAAAAGGGATGGAGGAGGAAGAAGAGGGGGTACCTATTGAGCTTGTATGATTAGGCAAAATAAATAAATAAATAAATAAATAAATAAATAAATAAATAAATAAATAAATAAAAGATTTTAAGGGCCTAAAGATGGGAAGGTTCACTGTTGGACAAGACATTCCACTTGAGACAGGGCTGCTCCATCCAGTAACTCACTGCGATGAGACTTGGCTTTACCAGACCGGCATAATGGGTGACATACCGATATGCCCCCATATACTAGCAAGGATCTCAGAGAAATAATTACATGTAGAGGAGACGATAAGGACTAGGGTTAGATAGATGAAGGGGAGTGCCCCTATCAGGGGATCTGCAGAAGAAAGGGCCACTTGGTCCGCCACAAAGGCCTCAACCCCTACTAGAGCAGACAATCCAGAGGGAACTCTGGAGCTCATAGAGGGAACCCCAGGGTTCATAGAATTGGACAGATATGAAGGTGGGAGGGAGTGGGATGAATTGATGAAGTGAGGGGAGAGAGGGAGGAAAAAAAAGGAGGGAGGGAGAGGGAAGAAGGAGACAGGGATAATTATTCAAATTGCTTGTAAAACTTGGAAAAAATTTTAAAAATTTTAAGTGTTTTAAATGTAAAAAAAATCAATGATGCTGAAAAGTGTACTAATCCTTTAAAAATATCTTCATAATTATTTGTGCAGTAGATATTGATTGAGATATGGCTCAGTTCCATAGGCTGAATGTATACTAACTATCATGACCAGTGAATAATGGGAGGAATCACTTTTTTAAATATCTAAGCTTTTAGAAAAAAAAATCACAGCATGGATCTGCCCTGCTCCTTGCCTCTCTCTTTGGAAAAAATATTTTGGTTGCAATGTGAAGTCTCTTCCCTATAACCTCCCTTCTTTAGAGTTTTATTGCATCAACATGACAGAGGGAAAAGCTAAAATATAAATAAAATCTCCAGATAAAGAATTGAAAATTTTCCCATTAATTTTAAAGATTTCTTTTCACCAGCATAGTTACATTGTGAATATTTAATAACTAGGACAAAATTTGAGACCTCATCCATGTTAAGCAAGCATGTTGCTTAATTTTTGCTTTCAACAGTATAACAACCAGAATAAAAGGTTACCTTTGTGTAAGAAGGCTAAGTTATATATTGTAATAGTCACCTTAATAATATTGCTGATTTCTAATGCTGGGGAGGATAAGTCAGTGTTCAGCTGAAATTCTGTTCTTTGGTTTTACATTGCTATAAGGAAGGAAAACCTCTTTTCATTGTGACAGATTATGTATCAAATTTCAGTAGGACAACTTTTCAACTGAGTGCCTTAAATGAGATTGTTTGCTTTTGGGAGTTTCAGTGTTTGAAAATTTTAATGCAGAATGTAACTTTAACATTGAAATATATTTAAAATAGTGAAAAAAGAAAAAAATGCTTTTATCCATTCAGGTGATATTTTTCTCTTTCAGAACTTAAAAAATCCTGCTGTATACAACTATTCAAAATATTGGAACATCTTTATTCAGTTAGTACATTTTGGAGGAACTCATCCTTAACTGAATGTATTTTGCTCAAATCTTTTGATACAATTCCTAAAATTATCTTTGTATTCCGACACATTTAAAGAACATACTAAATAAGAAAAGAAAAGGAACTACAATAGAATTAAGATAAATGTATTTCACACTTCTTTAATAAGGTACTTGACATTGCATTAAAATTTCCTACAGCCTTCTACTTGACACTATTTCTTAAAATCAGGATGGAAAGATTTAAGACATATTTAAGATTGTCATAGGATTAATGTACTTGACTTATTCAACAAACTCTTACATGTATCTCTTAAATACTAAGTGTCATAGTAATTTCTTGAAATATTAAAGCCAAATTAGATAAAAGAAGTCTTTGCTACCATGGAATGTGCAAAAGATAGAGATAGGCACTGTTTTAAAAGAAAACAGTTATAGTCTAATCTGATCTCTTTATATACAGAGAAAACTAGTGTTTTTTAAAAATTTTTCTCCCACATTTTATTTTTTTCCTAATCATAGGTACCCCTATCCTCTCCATCCTCCCTACTCTCCCCAGTCATTCACCATTACATTCTCCCCTCTTTCCTCCTTCCTTTCACCCCTTCCTCCCTTCTTCTCTCCCTGCGCTTCCCCCTTTCTCTCTCCCATCCCCTGGATGGAACATCCATTTATGTGAACGCCAAACTTCCCTCTGAGTCCTCCACCCTAGTGAGGTTCAGGACTCAATGGCATAGCCCAGAGCCCCTTCTTGGGCTCCTCGTTAGTATGGGAAGTCTATTAAGACTATTTAATCACTTGGCTATAACGATCCCACTGCCTGGAGCCTTGGCCACTGTGATCCATGCTAGACTTTGGCCGAGGGGGCAGGGGGTTGTTAACATGTCAGCCATTATGTAGATCAGGCAAAATCCAATCCTGGCTGCTGCACTCCTGACTTGTGTGTAATATCTTGCATATCATTGGTCCTCCCCATCTTTAGGCTCTTACAATCTTGTGGCCCCTTTTCCGCAAGGTTCCTTGAGCTTTAGGATGGGGAAAGATTTGGCTGGTCTGGTTTCAGGTGATTAAGTAGGGTCTTTGGTGTTCTGAATTATGGTTTGTTGTTGTTTTCAGTTTTGCGGTTCCTGCACTGCCCTTGCCTGCATCCTGATTGGTATCTAAGGTCACCTCCTAAGAAGATTTTTTTTTTTTTATTAAAAATTTAATTATACATTTTAAAATTTTTTATCAGTTCCCTCCCTCCCCCCTCCTCCCCCTCCCCTTCCCCTAGTGCCTCCCCCCCAATTCCCAGAGAGTCCTTTATTGTATAGGCCTAACTCTCCATTGGGTCCTCCTCTTCGATGACATATAAGGACCCAGTGGCATTTCCATAAGCCCTTTCTCTTGTTCCCCTTAAGCATAAGATCACTACTATGGCTGTCAATCCCTTGCCTCCAGGGGTCTCGGTGCCCTTAACAGATGCTAGACTTTATGAGGGCAACAGTGCGCTGGACATTGCGCAGGGCATGCAAAGTCCCATTACGATTGCTTTGGCCCCAACTATTGTTGAGAATCTTGCAAATCGTTGCTCCTCCCATCCTTTTGCTCTTACAATCTTACCGCCCCCTCTTCCGCAAATGTCCCTGAGCTCCAGGATGGGGAGAGATTAGGCTGGCCTAGTTCTATATGATTGATATAGTCTCTGAAGTTCTGGATTGTGGTTTGTTGATTTTCTTTTGCAGTTTTGCTGCTCCTGCAATTCCCTTCACTCCATTCTGCTGGGCACTGTATGTCACCCCCTGGCCAGAGACAAAAAGCTGTTAAACTGGAGTCTTGTTGTAATAGCACATTCAAGGGTAGATGTAATAAGAGTAGGAAACCTCCCTGAGGGAGGGGTCCATCACCCATTTGCAAAATGATTACTTTTTATCTGCTAGACTATATGCCCTCCCCTTCTGGTGAGATCAGGAAAGAACGTCTGTGAACTTAACCAGGTTTCTCATTACTTACTTGCAGACCTTGATGGAGGCCTATTTTCTCTGCTGTAACATGGTCTCCTCTCTCCTTGTTTCTGGTGTGGCCCTCCTAACCCATCTCTCTTGTTCATAATCCTTGCAATTACTGTGTTTCATAGGTTTACTTTTGAGTGTCTCAATGTGGGCTGGGTGAGTTTGGTACTAGGAGCCACCTATTAGGGAGTACATACGGCGCTTAATTTTCTGGGTTTGGGATACTTCACTTAATATAATTCTTTCTAATGACATCCATTTCCCAGCAAATTCCAGTAATTCATCATTTTTGATGGCTGAGTAGTACTCCATTGTATAGATGTACCACTCTTTCCTTATCCACTCGTCAACTGTTGGACATTTAGGTTGATTCCATGACTTTGCTATTGTAAACAGTGCTGCTATGAACATGGTCGAGCTTGTGCTATCGAGGCGAACCTCTGCTGCATGGGGGGTTATTCCCAAAAGTGGGATAGCAGGGTCATATGGCATTTCAATCTTTAATTTCTTTAAGAATCTCCAGACGGCTCGCCAGAGTGGCTGTATGAGCCTGCATTCCCACCAACAATGTAGGAGAGTTCCCCTCTCTCCACATCCTCTCCAGCATTTGTCGTTGTTTGTATTGTGGATTTTTGCTATCCTGACCGGGGTGAGATGATATCTCAGGGAAGTTTTGATTTGCATTTCCTGATGGCGAAGGAAGTGGAGCATTTTTTAAGATAATTGTTAGACATTTTAATTTCATCCCTGGTAAAGTTTCTTTGAAGTTCCAGGGCCCATTTTTTAATTGGGCCAGTGTTTTCCTTGGAGTTTAATTTTCTAAGTTCTTTGTGCACTCTGGACAGTAGAGCTCTGTCAGATATGTGGTTAGTGAAGATTTTCTCCCATTCTGTGGGTTGCCTTTGAGCTCGTGTGACAATCTCTTTATCTGAACAGAAGCTCTTTAATTTCACAAGATCCCAACTGTTGAGAGTTGGTAGCAGTGATTGTGCCATTGGATGTCTGTTTAGGAAGTGTTGGCCTAGCCCAATCAGCTCGAGGGAGTTCCCTATCCTTTCAGCTATGGTTTTTAAAGTCTCTGGCCTGATATCAAGGTCCTTGATCCATTTGGAATTAAGTCTTGTACATGGTGACAAGTACGGGTCCAGCTTTAATCTTCTGCATGTGGAGATCCAGTTTGGCCAGCACCATTTGTTGAAGATGCTGTTCTTTTTCCATTGGATTCTTTGGGCCCCTTTGTCAAAGACCAAATGGCTGTAACTTTGTGGGCTTATATCTGGGTCTTCAATCCTTATCCATTGATCTGTGTGTCTATTTTGGAGCCAGTACCAGGCTGTCTTTATAACTATGGATTTGTAGTATAGACTTAGGTTTGGTATGGTAATACCTCCAGCTGTGTTTTTGTTACTCAGGATTGTTTTTGCTATCCTGGGTCTTTTGTGTCTCCATATGAACTTTGAGATTATTTGGTCAACTTCTTTGAAGAATTGCTTTGGGATTTTGATTGGTATAGCATTGAATCTGTATATTGCCTTTGGTAGGATGGTCATTTTTACAATGTTGATTCTGCCAATCCAGGAACAAGGGAGGTCTTTCCACCTTCTGGTGTCTTCTGCAATTTCTTTCTTTAGGGTTTTAAAGTTTTCATTGTAAAGGTCTTTTACCTCCTTAGTTAGGTTTATACCAAGGTATTTCATTTTTTTAGGGGCTATAGTAAATGGTATTGTTTCTCTCAAGGCTTTTTCACTTCTTTCATTCTGGGCATATAGGAAGGCCTCTGATTTTTGCACATTTATTTTGTATCCTGCCACCCTGCTGAACTTCTCAATTAGTTCCAGGAGCTTCCTGGTGGAGTTTTTGGGATCACTCAGGTATAAGATCATGTCATCTGCAAATAGGGATAGCTTGACTTCTTCCTTGCCGATTTGAATCCCTCTATGTCCCTTTCTTGTCTTATGGCTTCAGCTAAGACTTCAAGTACAATATTGAATAGAAGTGGTGAGAGTGGACAGCCTTGTCTAGTTCCTGATCGAAGTGGGAATGCTTCCAATTGTTCCCCATTGAGCATAATCCTTGCTGTGGGGTTGTTGTATACAGCTTTTATTATATTGATAAAGGTTCCTTCCATTCCTACTGTCTCTAGCGTTTTGATCATAAAAGGCTGTTGGATCTTGTCAAAAGCTTTTTCTGCATCTATCGAGAGTATCATGTGGTCTTGGACTTTGGACTGGTTTACATGATGAATTACATTTATTGATTTGCGTATGTTGAACCAACCTTGTGTGCCGGGGATGAAGCCTACTTGGTCCCCATGAATGATCTTTTTAATATGTTTTTGAATCCGATTTGCTAAGACTTTGTTGAGAATCTTTGCGTCTGTGTTCATCAGGGAGATCGGCCTATAGTTTTCTTTTTTAAGTGAATCTTTATTAGGTTTTGGGATTAAAACGATATTAGCTTCATAGAAGGAATTTGGTAGTGTTCCTTCCTTTGCTATTTGATGGAACAGTTTAAGGAGTATTGGTGTTATTAACTCCTTAATGTCTGGTAGAACTCTGTGCTGAATCCATCTGGTCCAGGACATTTTTTGGTGGGAAGATTCGAGATTACTTCCTCAATTTCCTTATATGTTATAGGACTATTTAAATAATTCACAACTCTAAGAAGATCTTATATAAGAGAAGATTCAAATCAATGGAAGAATAGGAGTAGGACACAGCAGTGTGTGTAGAGGGGGGTCAGTGTCCCATTTGCAGGATGGTTACAGTCTATCTGTCAGTCCCTATATCCTCCTTGATTGGTAAGATCAAACCTGTTCAGTCTCAAGTGACTAGGAAGGGAAGTGAGAATGAGCTGCACCAGATGTTTCACTACTTACATACAATACATGACGTTGGCCTATTTTCTCTACTGAAGAATGTTCCCCTATCTCCTTTCTTTTTAAGTCTTCCTTCCCCTTCTCTCCTGTTTATAATCCTTTTCAATTACACTGGGTGTTACAGAAAATTACCTTTGAATGCCATTAAGTGAGTTTAGAACTAGGATCCACTTACTAGGGAGTACATATGGTGTTAACTTTCTGTGTCTAGGATACTTCACTCAATATAATTTTGGTATCTTTATACAATGGAATATTAATCATCAATCATAAAAGATGAATTAATGAAATTTGCCAGGAAACCAATGGAATTAGAGAAAACTAATTTTTGATCATTTTGGGGAATCATCATAACTTTTATTCCAACTGAAACAAGTTCTGAATGACATGACAGAGACCAACACATGTTGTCTAAACCTTTTCTCCCTTTTATACACAGGCTTTTGTATCTCTGGAGGGGGAAAGGACTTAGACAGTAAAGGGTATCTGTATATATACAGATACATCATATTTATGTATGAAAATGTCAAAGAATTTTAAAAAATTGAGAATGGAAGGAGAGAGGGCCCTGGCCTTGTCACACAGAAGTTGTCAGAGCAAACAGCAGGTACAAGAGTTCTGGATGTGAGAAGTATGGGGGTCAGTAGAGGTAGAGGCGCCAGGACAGATGAAGAGAAAGTAGAATTCAAACCAGGGAATAAATGAATATGTAAATGAGCTCTTGATGTGAAAAAAAATAAGGCACGAAGATAGAATATTAGTTTTGTCAGAAGGTAACTGAAGAAAGTAATTCTCCATCAATTAAAAAGGGAGAGTCATTTTCCTAGAATAGTAACTGGTAGACATTAAGATTTTTCTTTTAGATATGTATCAAGAAATATAAAATATATTTGTTTGGGACTTTTATTCTTTCATTGCTAAATCAAGAAATCTATGCCTTAGTAAACTCTTCTAAACAGTTTCACAGCCTAAAAAAATTGATGCAAGGTTGTATTTCATAAGTAAAACATGGTTTCTCATCAAAAATAAGAGAAATCTCAAAGAAGAAAAGAATACTTGCTTCATACCGAATTAAATAGAAAACCGATCAATTATGACTTTTGGGGACAATGATTATCTTCTTAATTTTGTTTTGTTGGCTGACCT
Organism: Typhlomys cinereus; assembly: GCA_023101885.1. Classification (NCBI taxonomy): domain Eukaryota; kingdom Metazoa; phylum Chordata; class Mammalia; order Rodentia; family Platacanthomyidae; genus Typhlomys; species Typhlomys cinereus. The sequence continues at coordinate 707,859 of JALPQD010000105.1, read as the reverse complement.
CCAATACCAGACAAAAATCTCAGTGTTAAATTAAAGAAAAGCAAACAAATGTGCTTAAACTTAACTATGATTTTATTGCTATAATTATCCTTTATTACTTTATAAATATTTCGAATTAATGAAACTACAGCAGACTGTTTTATACCATCCCCCACTTTTTGTGTTGAAATATTAATCTCAAAGTGATGATAATAAGAGGTGGGGACCTTTGACAGATGATTGTGCTGTGAGGGCAAAGCCCTCTTTGCTAGAATTAGCCTCTACAGAGCACCTCCCAAAGTGTCCTGCTTCTACCTAGTATGTGACCGTTCAGTGGACAGATCACTGGAAGCAAGGTCCTAACCAGACATGGAGTCTCC